>VZRH01008255.1:945675-968726 GCA_013397555.1 Urocynchramus pylzowi
GGGGCCGGAGTGCGGCTCTCGCTGCGCGGGCGGGGCGCGGCCCGCGGGCGGCTCGCAGCCCGGTTCCTTCCTGCTGCCGGGGAACATTTGCATGTGGTGGACAGCGGGGAGAGCGACTGAGAGGGGGGCGGCCCGGCCCGGCGGCTGCGGCTCCTCCGGCTGCAGGCTGTGTCCCTGTGGGGTAGGGGCTGCAGAGCGGTGTCGGGGGTCAGCCCCGCCGAGCTGCCCCAGAGGGGAGCGAGCCATCATGAGCCTCTAAAAGTTACAGCTAAATAAAACCCTGTTAGTCTGAGAGGCAAAAGAAGGCTCTCTTGTTCCACCGACAGCCAAAAAAACTGTCTTGAACTCCAAAAAAATCCACGGTAAGCAGCTTCTAAGGTCCATTGGAGGCTTGGGTGAGAGTAACAAAACAAGTAAGCTTATCTTTCAATGTTTCTTTTCTTTCAAGAATGATTTACTAGCCTGGTGAAAAGTGAAATAAAAATCTCACAGGTCAACAAAACAGGAAATATGAATGCGCGGACATAACAGCCAGAGGATGCAGGTGAAAAGCTGTACAAGAACTAGAGTCAAGGTGTCATGTGTGTACTGCCAGACCACGTGGACGAGTTCAGGTCATGGAGATTTCTAAGGCAGAATTTCAAATGAAAAGCATTTAAGCTTTCCATATAAAAGTGTTTAGCTAATGAATCAAGTTTGAGAAACAGTAAAAGTGTTACAAGATGCAAGACACTCAAAGGCACCTCCGTACACTTTCCCAAAGTCCACCAGTACAGCCTGACTGTGGGTTGGAGAGGACTCGGGAGCTGGTGAGGACTTATAAGAGGACACCCAAACAGCTGAAAATAGCTCAGTGCAGCTCACACCCTGTTGGGTTTATGAGGAGAACCTGATTAATGTCAGTGGGGTTTACAGATCTTTGGTGCTGATGTAAAGGCCTGTCACTGATGGTGATGTGCAGCTGGCACAATCGCTTCACTCTGGTTGGTGTGTGCCCTGGCTCTGGCACACAGGTCACTGCCTTCATCCTCTCATCCATAAAAGCAGTGAGACCATAATCTATCACATTTCTTAATCAGTCCCAGATGTCACTGGGCATCTGTGGAGCTCTGAAAAGTACTGGGCAATAGTTTCTGGTCTTCTTTGAATTGTATCATCAATGATTAAAATAATGTGTAAATACTCAGTATTAGACTGGCCTCTAAAAGTATTGTAGGGTGAGACAATAAGGAATTCCTCAAGATTTATTAATAAAAAGTTGGTAAATGTTTTCTCCCCTCCCCCAACTTAGGTAAACGTGTTTCATAATAACAATAACAAAAAAAAAAAAACAACAATAAAATGAACAAACCAGACAACAACCTTTTTCCCAAAGAAAAATTTATGCAAAAAGGAAAGACGTAACTAAATATACATTGTCTTGGGTTTGAGGATTTCTTTTGGTAGGAAATTTGGATTCCAAAAGTTTATGTAAAATGAGCTATTTCTGTTTGGAAGTGCACTGTTAGTACCTCATGTTTTCATTTGCCTCTATAGACAAGCACCTTGATCTTGTACCTTTCTTCTTGGAGAAGTGGTGCACAAATCCCACATCTGTCTTGCTCTCCCTCCTTTCCTCTTTATATTTTCATTTCATTATCAAGTATTCCACTGAGTTTAATATTCACCTTCTCCTAACAAAGCATTGGTGAAAGTAAAATTTAGTTTCATAAATGCATAATGGATTCCAGCAGTCTAGTAGAATACAATCCTATCTATAATGTGAATAATCTGGAAAAATAAAAGAGATGTTGAATTACCATTAATAGACTCCTGTGCAATAGTAAATTGTGAGACATAAAACAAACTCATCAGCTCTGCCCTAAAAGATCTAATATGAAGAAGGGTTAGAATAGAATAAATACACTGTGTGTTATAAAAAAAAAAATTAAAAGACAGGTTGTTAGTATCCTTTGAAATGTCATGGGTTTATGTATCCTTGTTCTCGCTGTTAAGAATATATACAAAATCTACTTTAGAAAGCATAAGCAGGAAAGGAACTCTCTCATTATATATTCATCAAAAGAGGAAAAAAAAAGCTGATTCCAGCCTCACTACATCTGTAGATCAGCTGTTCATCACGTTTTAGATGTCTTTGTGCATAGATCAAGAGAGTTGGGGGATGGCGTAAAATGGGGCAAGAATGAAACTTCAGGCCTGTCACTGAAGGGGAAGTCCTTGCAGGAAGGACTGTGAGTCACATTAGCCAGCCAGCGTTCATGCCCAGCAATTGATTTCCCGCTTTGGGAAGGTTTGCCTCCCAGACAATGTCTCTGCTGCTGATTTAGGCATGGCTGCAAGGCAGTGCTCCAATATGAAGGCCAGCTGGCAATGTGGGAGTCCACGTCCGTGCTCTTGGCATCCAGAACATGGGGACGACCCCAAACTGGCCCATGTGTCCTGGTTTCTGCTGGGATAGAGCTCGTTTTCTTCTTATTAGCTGGTGCAGTGCAGTGTTTTGGATTTAATATGAGAATAATGTTGGTAACACACTGTAGTTTAGTTGTTTATGCTTACCCTAAGTAAAGCCTTTTCAGTTTTCCATGCTGTGACAGTCAGCAGGTGCACAAGAAAGCCAGGAGGGAGCTAACCTGAACTGGCCAAAGGGATGCTCCATACCTGTCATACCCAGTATTTAAATATATTGTATATATTACTATATATTGGAGAAGTTGGCCAGGAAGGGGCTGATCATATCTTGGGGGTGGGCTGGGCACCGATTAGTGGGTGGTGAACAACTTTATTGGACAACACTTGTTTTCTCTTGGGTTTTATTCCTCTCTCTCTCTCCTTTTCATTGCTATTATTATTATTATTATTAGTAGTAGTAGTAGTAGTAGTAGTAGTAGTAATAGTAATAGTAGTAGTAGTTGTTCAGCTGAAGTCTGAAATTTCCATGACCTGAACTACTACTACTACTACTACTACTACTACTACTACTACTACTACTATTACTCTTTTTTACTTTGTTTCAATTATTGAACTGTTCTTATCTCAACCCCTGAGCTTTTACCTTTTTCCAGGTCTCCTGCCTATCCCATTGGGGGCATGAAGAGGCACAAACTGCAGGGAACAGTGACTCTGGGCAGTAAATCAAACTTTGTCATGGACAATGAAAACAGGCAACAAACTTCTCTCTACATTTTATATATTCCTTAATCTCATTGTTGCTGAGCTCTTTCTGCAGTATGTTTGAACACAAAAGCAGAGCATTAATAGAAGACTAAAAAATACTCAGTAAAGCATAAGTGGCATAACCAGGGAAATAATTTGAGGGAGATCCCAAGGAACACCTGGTTTTACACAATTAAAGAAAAGGCAGGGAACAGATCACTTTGTTCAAAAAATAGATTTGCAAGGATTAAAATTCTTTATAAAAGAACAGGGAAAGATAAAGCACAGACTCATGTAAAGCTGAAACATTTAGACATCTGGCTGTTTTATATGAGCCAGAGTTTTGGGATCACAGTAGACACAGTAAAACATCCTTTCTTTAGAAATTCCAGCACTTACATAGTCACTACTTGTATTGTTTTTCTCATAATTTTATCTCAAGACATTATCATCAAGTAAATTTCCTATTGTCAACATGCTTTATAATAATGTATCAATTTTTAAACAAGTGGTAAAGAGTGGATTATAAAAAATGAGATACAAGTCACACAGTCATTCTTCACTCAGTGTTGCTGGAGAAAATAAAAGCAGTAAATTCTTCAGCGTTAATTTTTTAATCATTTCCTTTTTTATTATATAGCCTACTATTTTAAAGGAAGTCATGTTGACCTATAAGCAGAATATTTATAATTTTTATTCTAAATATGCTCTTCATGTGCTAAAGATGGGTTACTTTTGTTCATTCAAAGAAAAATAATATAGAAAATAAATTTTACTTTCAAGTATGAGACAACAAGTTAATGCACCTTATATGGGGATATTCACCAGTTCCTGCTCTCATTTCCGGTTTGGAGCCTGGGAAATTTAAGTTTTGTGACACTGAAGAGAAATTAAAACAAACAAACAAACAAATAAAATCTTAGTTTTTAAAGGTAGTTCCATTATGATTATTTGAAATGTACCAGACAATAATTTACATTCTTGACTAATTTCATGATTAAAATTTTGGAAAATATTAAAAACACTTTGGGGAATAATGCACAGATCCTTGTAAACTTTGTATATTGACTCAACATGCATTTGACTTGTTGTTCAGACTAACAATACACATACTAACTAGGCTAAAGCTGGGAAAGCTGGCATCTTTCCTGTAGGCAGAGGTCTGCCTAAAGCACAGCTTTTTATTATACTGATATTTTCTGGCCATAAATCCTAAATTCAGCATTTTTTATTTAATCTTGTTACTTCCAGTTTCTGTGAACAATTCATAATAATACAGCAGTTAGAAAAAATATTTGTATTGAGATCCTCTAATTCTGAAAGTTAGTAAAAGCTGCTTCTTCTACATCTTTGCTGATTTAAAATATTTTATTCACTTGCCATTATGTGTTTTTATACATAGAAATCTTTCCCATTTTGTTTCCACTTGTTCCATGGCTGTGAGTGGAAAAATTGCTATTTAGTCAATCAAAGCAGGTCCAACACTGGAAGGCAATTTGAGAACCATCTGCATTGAACTAGGTTGTGTTGGTGGGACAGCATCCTGAGTATTCTGATGGAGACTGGAAATGGCCTATGTGCACTCTACAGAATGTCCCAATTGCCTTTCTCTAGAAATGACAGCTCAAATAAAGGGTTGTTCTGGTTCTCATGAATATCATCTTACAGAGCCAAGAAAAGCAGCTGGACTGATGGGTTCTTCACAGTTCATTCAGGTAGGCAGTGAGAAGGTTGAGCTGACAACTAGTGATTCCGGGAATCTTCCTCTTTTAAAGATTTGTGGGCATTCACAGATATCCTTATTGATCTGAAGAGACTGCCCACACTAATAAGGAATGTGTTTAATTTATGCTTAGTTTAGTACACAGCTCTGTGATCACTAATATTGAGTTACCTGAAGGAACAGATTTGAGCTAATCCAGGAGCAGGTTTGTGTGATCACTTCAAATTAGCAAGATCACACAGTGGGGATATTTTTGTTTGCTTGTTTGTTTTCTGCCTTGTATTCAGGGCATTGCACCTCCTGTTGCCAGACTGGATGGGCAATCAGCCTGTGTCATGCAGGTCCTGCGCCACAGAGATTGCTAGTTCAGAAGCAACATGGTGTTTCTGGAGACATTTTCCACAGTGGGTGGTTGTTGAAGAGTAGCTTTCCTTTTCCAGGATCAGCTACCTGCTGCAGAAGATTTCCCTGTGGAAAGGCACTGGACCATTGTTAGCATTGCTGCCGTGCAAGGGCAGCACAGTGCTCAGGTTGCCCTTGCACAGCTGCAGTAGCAGTGGGCAGGTAATCCCATTGCTGATCATGGCCACACAGCTATAGGAAGCATCCATGGACCACATGCAGCTTTCATTTTCCTTTGGGACTGCACAGAGCATCAGGTAAGATCTGGACTTTGAGTTAATGAAGTCACAGCTGGTACCACTGAGTAACAAATTGGTACCAATTGAAGTTATCAAACCCCTCCCCTTCTTGCATAGGGTTTGTGAGAAGCAGCTCTTATCTGGGACAGAAAGTAGTTATCTCTGGAGCAACTCTGAGCATCAAGAAGAAGGTTGCCTTGGTTATATGAAACCTAGAAACCTCAATATTTTCTGGTGCATTACCCATCAACTTGGGCTTGGGAAGGTGACAGCTACCTATGTTAGTTAGGAGGTAACACCTGCAATCCATAAAGTTCTCAACCTGCACTCTTTGTGGACATGGAAAATGTGTTGGAAGGCTATGCTACCTGTAAGGGCAGCCTCATAGGGATGATCTTTTTTATTCCCTGTCTCCTGACCTGGCACTATTTTCCACCATCAGGAATGTTGAGAGGAGCTAGCATGGATCATCTCACAGATACTTTACTGTTGTCAGCTGGGGCTGGCTGGTCTAGCAGGACATATGTCCTGAACTCCCATCTTTCACATCTCCTGCCTGCCTGATGCTGTGTAGCCATGTACAAACCTGCTGCTGAGCCCATTTGGAGTACTGGAGCTGCTGAATAACCCTCATCTTGAATGAGCCTGCTTACCTGTCCTTGCACTTAGCAGCAACTTGGCTGTTGCTAGGACCTCTGGCTTTACCACCTCAGGGTGGGGTACCCAAATGGCTGTGCAGCATGTCTGAAAGGCTGCTGGGGGCCTTCTGAACTGCCCTTCCAAACCAGGCTCCCGTCTGCAGGCTGTGTCCTTCACAAAAATTCAGAGAGCCAAAAGAGCAGATGGCGGCAGGGTAGGAGTGTAACAAGTGGAACTACAGCCAGTCCCTCCACCAGCTGCAGCTTGATCATTTCCTGTGAAATTTGTGAGGGTCACGTTGTCAGGGACAACCTGACTAATTGTTTTCTGTTGAGCGGTTGACAGCTGTTTGCTGTAACTTGAAATCACGCATATGTCGGACATGAGCAGTAAATCATCTTTTCTCTGACTTTCCTGTTCCCAGTTCTTGTTTCCCCATGAAGCTCTTTGTATCCTACTCTTGGAGACAGGCCCTGGTGGCTTTGGAATCCCAGCTGTGCCATCCCATCCATTTCAGCTCTGCAGCTCTTTGCCCCAGACTTTGAAATACTTGGAATTTCAACCCTGGACATCTCTGATGTTATCTAGCCATTCTGTGAGCCCCCAAAGAACAGTCTTGGCTGGAAACAAAAGTAGAAAGTAATTGAAAAGCAAAGGCAAAAAGGAAATCGTATCTTGAACAAAACTGGACACAGGCTTTATTTCCAGACACACATGAGTGTGGAGGATGGGCACTACCAGAGTTCTTATCCTGGATGAGGTTGTAGCAAGTAGCTCATACACTGTCTCCTGCTGGCAGTGCCTGCTCTGGTAGGAGTTGTTCCTTAGCAGCTGCTGAGCCTTGGGTAAGTTATCTGGTGTGGAAGTGTTTAAGATAAGATATGAAGCAGTCAGGAAAGCTAAGTCTGAGGTAGCAGGAAATTCTGAGGAAGTAGGAATTGCTGATACTCTCTGTGGTTGCTATTAACCTATTCTGAGTCTATGCTAGTACATGTGAGCTTTGTCCCCTGGATCCACTCTTTGGATGTCCTAGGATACTCTGTTTAGTATCACAACCACCTCTTTATTGCATCCACCCATTTGCTGCCACAGGACTATTGAGCTTACTGGCTACCATGCACACCCTGTTCTTGCTGTTTTGTTTTTGGCCACAGTCATCTGAATTGGTTTAGCAGGTGAATACAAGTAATCCTTGTTCTTTCTTTATCTANACCATTTGCTGCCACAGGACTATTTGCTGCCACATGGGCTACCATGCACACCCTGTTCTTGCTGTTTTGTTTTTGGCCACAGTCATCTGAATTGGTTTAGCAGGTGAATACAAGTAATCCTTGTTCTTTCTTTATCTAAACAAGTCATGAAACTTTGTGAAGGTTATTTAAAAGTCTAGACCAGCAGCTTCTGCCCTGACTGGATCAGCTCAGCTGTTGGCAGCTTCCGTGCGGCGCAGCCTAAGGGGTGGTTTCTGAGGAACACCAGCTGTATTTAAGGCTTGAAAAAGTTTATGACTTGGCTGTGGGTCAGTGATGGGGCTGTATTAGCAGACTGTGAGAATGCTGAGGCAAAGGAAAGGGTTAAAGGGAAAAGATTTGGTGAGAAGATGTGAGACAGGGGAGAAATCTAGGGTAAGATCCATGACAAAGAAATCTGACTGACAAGCCTTAGAGATGACCAACACAAGACTGCAAGCTTGCAGCTGACATCCAAGGATGGTTATCCTAGAACAGGGCAGAGACAACAGGGCATTTGGGCAGACTCTTGGAATGGTGATGGCTGTGAAAGAGCCACTGAATTTATACTTATAACCATCTTAAAGTTCATTGATACAAATTTAAACCATCAAAACATTATACTGTATCAGGGCTGTGTTTTGTATTAGACAGCTACTGCAATGTTGGTCCATTAGCATTTAAAGTGAGGTTTACTGTTGTGTTGGATCACAGTCTTGAAGATATGGGTGGCACTATAAACTCAAATGTCAAAAGCAACTTCAGACTGCGCTCTGGAGTAATTAGGCTATTGTTGTAGATGGCATGCCTGTTAAGAGATGTCAGATTATTTAAATTAATTTTCATCCATATGAAGTAAATTGACAAGCATATTTGCAATGTTTTTCTGTGGTGCATGCTGCAACATTAAATTTTATTAAACAACTTCCATTAACAAGTTGAAGCATTCATACTACTAACATACATACTTTCATTAGTGCAATCTGAAATTAGGTTCCATGCATATGCACACACTGCTGCTGCTGAGGCAGCCCTCTTGCCCATAAAGGGTTAAATTTTCCTGGTACTCAGAAGTAAGTCAAGCTCGCTCACAAAAAGAAACAGAGACCTGCACTGTGTAGTCCCCAAGCCAACAGAGAAGCGTACGGTGCATTAGGCACACAAATTCCTTCATGATAATTATGGCTAATTTGCTATTTGCTTGTCTATAACAGAATTTCTTCAGGTGCAGCTGTGAGTGGTCTTATGAACTGTGCAGGCCCAGAGATAAAGTGAATGAACCCAATCTTTAATGTTCTTAACTAAAATGCAATACACAGTAGATTCTAATTGAATTTAATTTCTACATAAATGATCATAGACAGAGTTTTTCCAGTTTTATGTTTGTGGTAAATAAAGCTGGTGAAAGTAAACAGGAAGAACTACATTATTTTCATCTTGAAAAATAAAAAAGACAATATATGTTTTCCAAGTTTTTTACCTCCCAGGAAGGCTACTAAATAGGGAGCTACGAAGAGAATGGAGGGTATCAGAACCATCAAGAGGATGTGTCGCTACTAAGGGACTCCCAGCACCTTGGATATTGCCACCAAAAGAGTTCAGTTGGATTCAGAGAATCATAGAATCACAGAATGGTTGGGATTGAAAAAGACCTTAAAGATCATCTAGTTTCAACCCCTTGACATGGGCAGGGATGCTTTTCACTAGAACAGGTTGCTTAGAGCTCCATTCAGCCTGGGGCAGGACTTCCAGGTATTGGGCTCCCACAGCTTCTACGTGCAACCTGTTCCAGTGCCTCACCACTCCCACAGAAAGAATTTCTTCCTAATGTCTAAGCTAATGTTCTCTTTCAGTTTGGTCATTCCCCCTTGTCCTTGTCACTTTTTGCTCTTGCAAAAAGATCCTTCATCTCCTCTCCATCTTTCTTGCAGGCTCTGTTCACAATTCTGTCACCCCCAAGCCTTTTCTTTTCCAGGCTAAACAAACTCAATTCTCTTAGTCTTTCCTCATAGGAGAGGTGCTCCATCCCTCTAATCAGCTTGGTGTCCCTCCTCTGGACTTACTCCAACAGGTCCATGTCCTTCCTGTGCTGGGGACCCCAGAGCTGGATGCAGCACTGCAGGTGGGATCTCACCAGAGTGGAGTAGAGGGGCAGAATTCCCTCCCTGTCCCTGCTGGCCAGGCTGCTTTGGATGCAGCCTAGGACACGTTTGGCTTTCTGGGCTGTGAGTGCACATTGCTGGGCCATGTCCAGCCTCTCATCCACCAGCACCCCCATGTCCTTCTTGCAGAGCTGCTCTTGATCTGTTCATCCCCAGCCTGTGTTGAGACTGGGGGTTGCCCAGGTGCAGCTCCAGCCCTTGGTCTTATTAAACCTCATTAAACTGAGATTCCCATACTTCTTGAGATTGTTCAGGTCCCTTTTGGATGGCATTCCATCCTTCAGGTGTGGCAACTGCACCACTCAGCTTGGTGTCATCTGCAAATATGCTGAGGGTGCACTCAATCCCTTGGTCTATGTCATTAATGAAGCTATTAAATAACACTGATCCCAATACAGATGTCACTTGTCACTGATGCCCATTGACACTCTCAGCCATTGACCACTACCCTCTGGATGCAGCTGTCCCTTTGGTTTCTTATCCAGCTAATCAAATCCATCTCTCTCCAAATTAGAGACAAGGATGTTGTGGGGGATCATGTCAGTGGCTTTACAGCAGTCCAGATAAATGACATCTATAGTTCTTCCCTTGTCCACTGATGTAGTCACTCTGTCTTAGAAGGTCACAAGGTGGTCAGGCAAGACTTGCCCTTGGTGAAATTCCATCCCTTATTGATAACATTATTATTTCAATATAGGTCATAGTTTTGGAAAACTATTGACATCTACTTAGACGACTAATCAAATAGATTAGACAAGAAGATTTTTCAAAATGGAAAAAATACCTACGGCAGAGATAGGTGATTAATAATTTGCAGGTATTGCTGAAAATGTAAAATATCTAATTGACTGAGTAAAACACTAAGTATTTCCTCTAAAAAGGCGAATGTGCACACATTTTAAATCATGGGGGCTGTTTTCCTACTGCTTGGTGACATTACTAAAATGTTGCTCTGCTTTGCCATCATCTCTGCATGAATGTAGTGCATTGTCAGGGACTGACATTACCCAGCCTCCAAAGAACCTGCCTGCCCTGATGTGTCAAATCAATGTCTGCCAGCCACAGTAAGAGGGTCATTAAGCAGCATTCAGTTGATCTGTCAAGCTCATGATCAGAGGAAAGGTTCACAGTAGTCCCAAAGCAGTAGAAGACATTTCTATTAGTGACAGCTACAGCCCATTTTGAGCAAAAACTGTCATGTGACTCTTTTGCAAGCGGCTTCCAGAAGATGAGGATTGTTCAAAACAAATGGGAATTGTGGCTGCACAGCAAGTTCATGGATATGCCTTCTGTGATAAAGAAAATAAAGGAATCCAGACCTGGGAATTACTATTTGCCACTCCTACATCTCTTTCTAAGGGTTGTTTGTCTTAGGCATGAGTGTTTGTGAGAGAACAAGTCTAGTGTAAAATCCAGTATCACTCACTTTTCTGGGCAACTATCTTATGTGAATAACCTCCTGCTTCACACTCTTCATAATTTATGCACACTACTGCAAAATTAATTAGACATCTAGTAAGCCATTTTTGAGAGAAAACCGCATCAACACTAACCTTTATAATGAATCAGTGGAACAACAGCTCTCTCAGGTGAAAGCTTTTTTTGAAAAAAAGTCTTGGGATGCTTTAGTAATCTAGTAAAAGAGCTACTACAGAGCACAGCTGAAGCTATGTGGCCACTTTTCTCATGCTATTTTTTTGCCTTCCTACCTTCTGTTTTCTTTTGCATGTGGTATCCTAATTGTCCTCAACTCTGCTTTTTGAAGGTTTCCCTCCTTGTTCTCTATTCTCCTACTTTTTCTCCTGCTCTACTATCTTTCACCCCTTCCTCATCAGTGATCAATTTGCAGACTGGAGCTGGTTCAGCAGAGGGCTGCAAGGATGGTTAGAGAACTGCATCACAATGATGCATGAGGAAGAGCTGACACCTGTGTTCATCATGGAGAAAAAATGGCTGAATGAAGGTTTAATTTTAGTCCTCAGCTACTTGAAGATGTCTTATAGGGAAGGAGGTGCCAGATTTTTGGATGTGCAGAATGAAATTGTAAGATTCAATGGCCAAAGTTACAGCTGTAAAAATTCCAGATGGATCTAAGGAAAAGTGTTTTCTTCATGAGGGTCGTTAAACCAACAAGTGTCCAGAGAGCCTGTAGGATCTCCATCCATGGAGATACTCAGAAATCCTATACAGGACCATCAGCAACCTGACCCAAATTTGAAGCTAGCCGTGATTTCAGTGGGAAATTGAACATTCAATGTCTTTGATCTGCTAATCTCTGTTTCCTTGAGGCTTTCTTCTTAAATAAGCTTCTCTTCAATCCACCCCAGTCAAGCCTTTTTCCCGACCTGATCAGCCATCAGCAGCTCCAGCCCCAAAGTGAGACCACGCTTTTTATTCATGTGCACACCTTCCACTCCACAATTTTTCATCATGCTCTCCCATGCCTGCTTGTCTTTGAACAGGAAGAATTTGCTTTAGCTCTTTGCTGATCTGCAGATAGTGGCTAGAAGAAATCTATTGACCAAGAAATCTGCTGGAAGAGTCACAGCCAACTCGGTGCCCATGAGGTTGAGCCCACCCATCAAAATTGTACCCTGATCCTGTATCCAGTGTCTGCATAGGAGAGCACACTGTGTGCAGCTACTTCCCTGCTTGATATTTAAAAGACAGATTTAGAAATATAGTTAACATCCAATATAATGTAATGACAAGAATACCAAAATCTTGATAAAAAACATAAAAAAACAACAGAGATATTAAGACACATCTGTCCCAAGTATGAGGCAAAGTGTATGGAAAAAAGGACAAAGTTACAATAATTGCAATAATACAATTATAATTGTATAATAAATACTGTAATTGCAGATAAACAAAAATCCAAGTTGTAAATATCTGAGAGCTGCATGGTGACTGCAGTCCGTAATATGTTGTTTCTTGAAAAGAGAGTTATGAATAGCAGTTTTGGCAAGAGTGTGGTTTTGACTACCAACAGCAGTATTAACTTGCTTTTATGACATGCAGAGCAAAGTTAGGGGTGCTCAGTAATTGTAAATACATAAAGAAACCTTGCATGCTGGTGTTTCCTGAAAGAATAGGCCCAGAACACAAACTGGCTAGAATGAGAAGATTGGACTTGATGATCTCAGAGGTCTTTTCCAACCTAATTGACTCTGTGATAAAAATATTTAATTTTGGCTCTTAGAAATGTCATTGAAATGACAGATCCCTCAGGCACAGCAGATAAAGTCTTCAAGGACTAAGCAGCCCATTTACTTTCGATCTCGTGGCTTCCCCCTTATCTGCACAATGGAGACTACAAATGAAGATAAACAGGAACCAGCATGGGCTACTTCTTTAAAAAGAGAAACAGTGAAAATCTCTGTGAAGGAGTCCCATGGGATTCCCACTGCTCAAAGAAACTGCCAGGTTGCATGAGACAGACAGAGGAAGGAGGAACTCAGTAGTGGAGAGGACTTCTCCACTGAACACCCACACTTTGGTGGCATCCCAAAACATTTTGGACCTTCAGATGGGGAGTGTGTGAATGTGAGGAAGCCTGGGGGAACAACAGCCCCCTTGCCAATGGGGGTGAGGGTCACTCATTATTCCAGGACTGCTTTCCTGGGTGTTGCACTTGTGAGGCTCTTGGGAGGAAAGAATTAAAACAGGAAGATTGATGAGGAGGGAATAGTTTTGCTCAAAGTGACCTTGAACCTGGGAATACTAAAAATGTTGATGTGGGAAAACACTATTTCTTATGGCTTCTGTTGTTGATCTTATGGCTACTGTTGTTGTGCCTGCTTTGAGGAGAATTCCTGTCAGGGACATGCAGACATCTTTTGTCGTGGTGAGGCAGGCAGCGAGCCCCAGCCCCTGCTGCCAGCTAGGATGAACTTAGCCAAAGGGAGCCTGTGTCCCTGTGTCTCTGTGGCCAGACCTCATTAACAAGGTCATGCAATTAATCTGCTCTTTGCATTTCAGCTGTGGTTTGAGAACTGCTCATGCTACCTGTCCGTGTGAATTCACAGAGAGGGGGACTGTGTCTCCCCCACTGGACTGTGGCAGGATGTGAAGGCAAAGAGAGGCAGAGGCAGATGTTTGCAAGGCACAAAGATGTCTGTAGGAGAGTCTGATGCCTCTTTTTTGGCTGACTGGGTGGGTGAAGGCAAGGCTATGCCTCAGCTCAGCTCCAAGGTGGTCAGGAAGCACCTGCCCAGGACCAGCACTCTGTGCACCTGCCTCTGACAGCAGCTGTCTGCAGCACTCTGAGGCTGATACATCAGCCAGGATCACACTCCTGTGCAGAACGGTCACGCAGCGTTTGCCAGAGCCTCAGGCGGCCCCAGGCACAGGCCACAGCTTCTGGGAGGCCATGTCACCTCCTGGGACACCCCTGCTCTGCAGCTGCAGGCTCCATCACCCAGACTTCCATCCCCAGGAGACCTGGGCAAAGCCAAGCCATGAAAGGGCAGCTTCCTTCGTTCCTTTATCATTCTCTTGCATTGCCTGCAAACAAGACCGTGAGCCTTGAGGACAGTTTGTGCCACACTAAAGGAAAGGGCCAGTGTGACCCCCACTGTGGAGGTGATGTAAGCCATCCACCGGTTCTCTGAGAGATGCATTTTGGCCAGACAAAGCAGGCTAGATAGAGGTAGTAGGTGGAGAATTACCCACTCCTCATACAAAAACAAGTATGTCACCTTTAAACATGTTGCCACACATGCTTTGTGTTATGCTTTTTGACATTATCCAGTAGTGGGTTACATTGAAGTAGGCTTTACAAAAATAAATAAGCAAAATGACAAACATAAATGTAAAGACCTTACCAGTTCCACTGTTTATTTCCCGAAATGATTTAAACAAAAATTTTGCAACTAACTACTCAGAAAAGACTATTTTTGTGAACTGGTTCAACTGTGTCAGTCATCAAAGATAAAGGGAACAAGTACAACTTTAAACTGGAGTATTAGGTGTGCTCTGAAGTACAAAGAACAGTAAAGGATTACAGTGATTACACCAGACTAGGCGATAAGAACGTAATAGAAAAGTGATACCACAATCACCAACAACAAACACTGAAAGCAGGTTAGTGGGTAAACTATGTATAGAGTTCCCAGCTATTACAGAAATACAAATAACATCTGGGACAAAGGAACACTTTTTTTCCTGTGGCGTTTTTTTCATAGCATATTTTACTAAGCCAGCTAAATCAGAGGCTTTACAAAACAATAGTGTGAGAACAATTAGAAGAGGAAGATAGGGTTCAGGTAATATTTGAAGAAAACCTGGGAAAGCCCAAATTATTCAGGAGGGCTATTGCAAATAAAAGAGAAAAAGAAAAGGCTCACAACTACAAATATTGAACAGTCTCAAGAGAAGCTGCAGAGCCTGAAGCTGGATGAAAGAAGAGCTCAGGGGTTAGGAGAGCCCGGAAGAAACGGATAGTAACCTTCAACTTTTGGTTAAGGCTAGAAAGTAGTGTTCAGAGTGGTTCCTGGAATTAATAGTCTAAAACCTTTTCACCCACACCAATATTAGTTAATGTGAGGTTTGAAGCTGGGGCTTTTTGAGGATAAGTAAACATATATAAATGTTAACCTAGAGACAGTCCCTGCCCTAAAGACTTCCAGTCTAGACTTAAGGCATGAATTTGATGTGGAAAGCAGATAGGGAGTAGAAGGTGTTTTGTTGACAAAAACTATTGTGAAATAGATGGAACTGGAAGAGGAAAAGAATCAGTGATTGAAAAATGGGGGAAAAAATTTGCCAATACAAAGAACAGAATGCCTGCTGCCAGCATACCTGTGACCAGATCAGGAAAACACTCGAAGAATGAGGGAGTGGGAGAAGTCTGGATGAGAGGTGTGTAAAAGAACTATGGGGAACTTCTCACCCTGAAGATAATGGTGATTAAATAACAAATGAAACCAAGGAGCCTTATCTTTATTGTTCTGCCTGCTGAAGCTCTGTGTATATGGGAGAGAGGGAAGAACAATGCCACAATTAAACATATATGATAGCAGTTAGACATTGATATTTTTTCATTTCACTGTCAGATCATGAAGTTATGAGACTTATTTATTAATAGATTTGTTTGTGGTAATTATTAGTGGGGTTAATTGAAACCATGGCCACAACAGAAGACCACCATGCTAGGTGCTGTGTAAGCAAAGTAGAATGTTTTCTGAAACGATGTAAAGGGAATATATAATAAAAGACAATTTAAAATGAAATAAAACCCTTTTTAATACATGACAATCGCAGTTTTATCAACTTCTGAGTCATAGCAGTGACAAGTTTGGAAAAGGGATTTTGAGGAGGGAGATAAATCTCAGGAGATTCCAGGTATTTCATGTGAAGTCATGCCTCCGAAGTTCTGGCAAGAACTATTACTGAAAGTTGTGCTTTATTGATTTGTTCTCTCTCCACTAATTCCCTCTCACTTAAACAGTCAACATAAAGCTGCCTGTTTAATTTTTGGTGATTACATATGTATAGTCACAAACTGTCTCTCAGGCTAACTCTAAGATTTCCAACTAGATGTTTATCTTCCTTGGATCAGATCTTTTTTTTTTTTTTTCCGAGGCCTTTGCATAAGATCAGATTGGCTTTTTATAGATCAAAGGTTCAAATCTCTGTTTGTACTTGCATATAGAGTAGAAAGAAGAAGTATTTTATTTTCCCAGTTATTCAGCTTTTCCTTCTGTCTCTTCAAATATGCCAACTCTATGACCAGAATTATGGTGTTCTGATTTATTGGGTTTTTTTTGTTAGGAGCAGCATTTGTTTGACTTCAGTTACGTCACTTTTACTGATATTCTGGTCATGTGTGTCCCTTCACTGGCATCCAAAAGAAATAAGTGAAATCTCTTAGAAATTCTTCTACTAGGCATACCAGACCTAAAAATTTATCTGGGGATGATTAGTCTTGAGTTTGGTTGAGAGAAAGGACTGGCAGCACAGAAATGCCCCTTCCAGGTCTTTCCCAGAAGAGCTCCAGTGAAGAAACGCCTTCACAAGGCAAAAGGCTCAGGAAAATAACATCAGCTTCTCTAAACTCACTCAGGAGGTTTTGAATTACCTTTGCCTTTGAATTGCCTGCTGCTGGCCAGGAGCAGACCACAATCCATCTGTATATCCCAGCACCAGTGCAGGTAGTAACCCCCGAGGTGACTGACTTCCCTCTCCTGATGTGGGAGAGAATCCAAGCAAAGAGTGCCTAGACAGGACTCTACTGCCACTTTCTTTCCTACTTTGCTATTTATGTTGTAGGGAAAAAAAGGGAGAAGTTAAAGAAACTGCCCAACGGTCACAGGATGTCCTGTTGCATTTATCTGGCGATGCAGGCGAATGACTCACCCAAAATATTTGATGATCGGAAACTATTATGTTTTTCTTTCTTTTTCACGTTTCTTCCTGCAAGTATCAAGCCTTCAAACACCGAAACATGGTTAAAGCTATGGTTAAGCAGCATCTTAAAACTATATTAATTCAAGGCAAGAATAAGGAAACTTTGTCTTTGAAGCTTACCATAGTCCAGAGAAAGTCACGTGACAAGAATCTGCTTGCCCATCTCTGAAAGCTGTCTTACAAGAGAGCAAATGGTATCATCCCAATCACTGGCAAAAGAAAATGCCTCTGAATGGTTATCATGCCAGCCCCATCTCAGAGCAGCATTAACAGCCTTAAGCTGTTCTCAGTTGGTGTTTCATGTAACCCAGTGCAAGGTTGCTCACCTGTGAGTGTCCAGGCTGTAATCGCTGGCACTTGGCCTGTGCACAGCTGTGGGGACAAGCCATGCCTGCTTCCTCCCTTTGTCACATCTCCTCTGGCCCAGCCTGGCAGTGGGGGAGGTTGAATCCCTGTCCCAAGAGACATATAAAGTAAACAGAGATGGGTTATAAAGCCTGGCTTTATACAACATACCTGTACTAAGAAACAACCTGTCCAAAACAGATCAGGAAGGGAAATACAATTATCCATATTTTATACAGAAAGAGGGGAGGAACTGTTAGGGAGACTTCCCCAAAATCACATGGGATGTCTGTGAGAATGGAAACTACTTCCAAAAAGTAGTAATAGCAGGGGCATACAACATTTTCAGAGAAGACGAGCACACGAGGCCTTCATTAAAGCTGCGGAGAGAACAAATAATGTGTAAATTGTGAGAATATCCAATGCACACATTGCTGTAGGCTGATTGTCAGCACACAATTTTGGACCAGTAAAGGAAAAAAAAAATTAATCATAAAGGTTGCTGACTGGGGATGAATGCAAAGATTGTTACAGGATATTTCATGAAGAATCAATTTTTTGTATGGTCGTGTCTAAGAAGCAGCTAAGAAACATTGGGAATGATAACCCATGAAGAGTGAATAAAGGGTCAGAATTACCATCAGGTGATTTTATTTACCTTCAGGATTTAAGACTGGCTTCATATTTACTCAGCAATCACAAAGTGAGTTATTTACATGTGATTTTTTTTCATTGTGTTAATGAAATCAAGGTTATCATGTGGTTCCTTGATTACCATCAGCTGGGGTATTAAGAAAACATCAGATCCCATGACATTCACAAGGCTGTGAGAGTTGATAGGACTGGCTCTAAGCACACAGAACTATCTCTTGATGCTATGCTTAGTTTTGGTACTGAGCACTCAGTTATTTCTGGGTAAATAGAGAGGTTCTACCTCTCTCTTTGCTTATAAGAAGGATTTTCTCAGTGCTGTGCAATAGAGATACAGATAGGAAATGGCAGTTCCTGTCCCGGGGTCAGGCAGAAGAAGAACAATTTAAGTATCTCACTGGTTTGGCCAGGCACCGAGCACTGTTCTGACTTTCATCTCAGAGTTTTGGACCCCAGTAGCATTTACATAGAAGTTATTGTTTTATAAAAATCCACTGTGTTATGCAAAGAAAGGCATAACTAAAGGCAGCCTAAGAATATCATAAAGACTCACAAAGTCCCTGTCTTAAAAAGTCCTTTTATGGGCCTTTTCCAAAATAATAGCTCCCTCAGGCTCAAATGTCTCATACCCAAGTAAAGATTTGGTTTAATTCATAACGAAGTTGATTTGTCTGCTAGATTGTTTCCCATGGATCAGTCTGTTCACAAACACAAAACATACCGGCATCCAGCTGGGTGTTACCGCTGCCAATTTCAAGACAATAAATGGTTCAGTACTGAGGAAAATTCAAAACTTTTATTCCACAAAGCAATAAAAGCAGTAGACATTGCCTACTGACACTCTGCCAGAATAAATATTACCTACTGTACAAGTTTCCATTCAGATCTTTCATCAGTCAAGGCACAATCACAGACATTATCAAGCTTTACTCTGCATCAAAAGAATTTTCATGAATGATTGAAAAACTTTTAAATTGCATTTTCAAACATATTACTCATTGAATCTTGATGACCTAAAATCTTCTTTAACAGCAGTGTGTAATGGGTTGGTACTATTCTCCTGAAGACAGAGGGTTTATTTTGGGATGCAGCCTTCAAGGGAGACTTACACAGCTTCTTTGGCATTTCTGGCACCCCAAGACGTGTTCTCAGCACGTCAAAAACCAAGGAAAAGGGTCTGATTTCATCACATCTACAATGTGGCCCCAAGGAAAAACCAAGCCAGGAGCAGTGTTTTGAGCTCACTTTTATGATTTGGTTGCTGTTTGCTTTATTAATACATCCAATTCCCTCAGAAAGAAGAATGTATTGATTCTATGCAGTAAGTGGACCATTGATAGATTAGGCTGGGGAGCTGTCTCATAGTGTTGATGGAAACACTTGCTACCAATAGACCTGCTAGAAATCAAAGAAATGTCCTATAAAAAGGAGAATTTGTCTATTTTTTCCTTGAAATAAACCCACTATGTTCTGCCCTTAGCATGTTTAAAGGAGGAGTCCTTTTGGCTCTTTCTGCATCTTTAGTAAAGCCACGTTCCCGTTCACAGCGGTTGGACCCCAGCTGGAGCGAGCTGTCCTGTGTGCCAACATACACAGGCATCCATCAACAGTCCTGGTTCTGTCCTGAGCTCCCAGAAGGCTATCTCATCTTTCCCCATGCTGCTGGTTCCATGGAGGATGCATTTACTACCTGAGCAATTTAAGCTGTTGCACAGATAGGAAGCTCTCTATCAGTGATGAGAAAAAGAGAGGCTTTGTAATGGGCTTGGAAGGTGAAGGCACTTGGTTGATGGCAAACCTAAGGTGTGAAGTGAGCATCATAATGGATATCCATCAGCAGCTCCTTTATGTTCATACTGTAAGAAAATGAGCTGAGATGCTTCATCTGAAAATAGGAGAGCAGCAAATTTCTGGGTGAGAAGGTAATCAGGGAAGGGAATGACATGCAAGCATAGTCTAGTGAGGAGCAAAAGTTTACCTGATTAAACAGAGCTGGTTATGCCACAGTTTCTGGGCTCTTCTTAACTTCCAATCATTAAAAGGTCAGATTTAGATTTTCTCTGAGAAAATGATATTCTGCAGACAGGAGGTGGACCATAAAATGCATACACAGTCTCCTAAACAAGGCTTTAAAAAAATTCAGCCACTTCTATTAGCTAGCCTAGTCTCTTTTCCCCACTTTAAAGCAAGTCCTTGTGGACCATCTTACAAGGTTTCATATGGTCTGGTTTTTTTTATTTTCTTTCTTTGGTTCGTTCTTCCTTTGCAATACCCCTTTAGAGCTCTGACCTGTGGAATACCATGACATTTTCAGGAAAACATTTTTTTCTGATATAATAACCTACAAGAAGCTTATTGCATGTAGTAGTGCCATGCTATTGAATCCCCCCCTCTCTTTGCTTTGACTTGCTCTGCTACTTTGCTTCTTTTGAGGCCAGATTCAGATATATTTTTTAAGGCAGTTTTTGAAAGCCAGATTTTTCTCAGCTCTACCCACTGCTCACCAGCTTTGTTTTCAGCTAGATGGGCATGCACAGCATTTTTAGGCTGCTCCAGACCGTAGCCTGGCAATGGTCAGCAGTGATCCCTCCCAGGGCTGGGAAATGCGTGCACCACTGGGAGGAAACACAAGAGCAGCCCAGGAGAAGATAATATGGGAGCTGTTCACTCAGGAAGCTTCAAAGAAATGTGCTCTACAGCAACATGCTATGGGATGGGTATTGCTTAGGGATTGTGCTTTTATTTCAGACAAAAAGATTCACTTTTTTGCGGGATACATCATTTGATAGAAGAGAAACTCTAAAGAAATAATAAGAATAAAGAAACTCTAAAGGAATGAGCCATGGAAAAGCCAAAGGTAGGAAAGATAGTCCTTGGGACATCAAGAGTTAAAACTTTAAGGTTGTAATTTATTTATGGAAAAAAGCTAAGAGCTTTGTGTATATGGTAACCAGTCCCAGCTCTTGGAGCCATCAAGGTGGCAGAATCATACTCAGAACTCTAATTAGTGTAACTGAAAAATGAGTATACTTATTATCTGATATAAAGCAATTTTAGAAACTCCCACAGTTTAGGAATAATAGTAATAACAGTAATTGAAAACATGAACTGACAAGTCAGTAACAACCCATTATATCATGGCATCATGGAAGCACCTTGTACCTTTACAAAGCACCTTTCTGTCAATCTCTGACACAAACACACACCCCATCGTGGTCTCAAGAGCTACTGCACAGAACAAGTTAAAATATGTCACAGACCAACACTCAAATGGTGGTGTTTCTGCAAGGCCTTTTTGGTTTTGGAATAAGGTGGAACTCAGAAAAACTTAACAGTAGCTGGCTTCAAAAACACTTACTGGTTTGACTATGCAGGTTTGTTTCTTGGTGTAAATTAAATCAACTATTCTGAGCAAAAATCTGGTTTTACTTGGATCAAGACAGATGTCTCAGCCTTCTCGTATTTGGCCTCATATGAGATAAGAGTAAAACTAAAGGATATGTGAAGCTAAAAGACTGGCCCAATTTATCACACAGAGCAGTGATTCAGTGTGTAGCACAGAGGCTCGTTGCTTAAGCTAGAAGTCTCAAGTAAATACCCTCTCCCCAGGGAGCTGCAGCTGATGCTTGCCCACCTGTGTACTGAGCTGAGGCAGGCCAGGCAGGGGAGGAGGACACAGGCATGAGTCCCATGTTGCTCTATTTCCTCAGCCTGCCTTGAAAGGGAGAAAAAAGACAAAAGGTTTTCTAAAAAAGCAAGAAACTTAGTTAAATACAGACTGGATGCTGTAAAGAAAAAAAAAAAACAAAAAACAAAAAACCCAAATCAAAACCAAAAAAAAAGAAAGAAAAAGCTTTCTTTCCTTCCAGTCATTCTTGTCTTCATTTCATGGAATTCCACTTTTGGGAGTAGTAGCATGATGCAACTGAGAAAACAGCTACATAAAAATTCCCCCTCCCTATTCCACACTGGCATTCAGCTGCTCTAGGATACCTTATCCTGTGGCTGCCAAGGGAGAGTGACTAGCAAAGGAGGCTGGGGGTAGAAAAGGGAACGTATTTGCATTCCTTGTGCTTTCTCATTTTGGAATTTTATTCTGTCTAGTGCATAGACAGGTTTATAGAGAGAGAAATGCTGCAGATTATAATCCAGACTCTAATTAGCTCCAGAACTAATGAGCTGTCAATCAGTTTGTCTTCCTACAGCCCTTCTGTGTGCCCTGCACCAAGACCAGCTCAGCCCCATCTAGGCTTGTCATTTCCTCCACATTTGTGCAACCTTAGAAGAAGAGGTCGATCCGGACTGTCGTCCTGATTTTTCAGTTTCTCAGAGGAGTCTGGGGAGTTGGGCTCTGCCTTTGTCAGTGTTCCCTGAGCTCTGCCCAGGGCTGTGCTTTGCACGTTTCCATCCGTGGCCAGCCCGTGCGCTGACTGCCAGGCACGGTGCTGGGCTGTCTCCTCCTGCCGCTCCGATGGCTGCCATCCGGCAGAGCCCACTCCCCTTTGCACCCCTCTCCGAAATGGGTGACGGATTTGCTTGCCACCAGGCACACAAACACACACATTGCCTGGGGCTGGCTGTGCCCTGCTCCTCCCAGCTGAGTGCAGCCCACCCACTCTGTACGTCTCAGCCTGGATGCATAACCAGCTTAGGATGCAATAACCATTCATTCCGATTTCAAAACAGTCTTGCCCTACTTGCTTCTATGTCATTAATTTCTAAGGGTTGCATAATTTCTTTTCTGACTTACACCCAGTAGATCCCCTTCTACCTTGCAGCTCCAGAATTGTGTTGTCCCAAGCATCCATGGGTGTAAGGATGGCTGGCATCCGCAGGCATTTGGGGCATCACAAAATGGAGACAAATGGGAAAGAGGGGGAGGCAGGGTGTGAGATAACCTATCTAGATAACTGTGGTGTTCACATAGCAGCATCTGGTATTTTAGGAAAACCCATGGCAGATATATAATTAACAGAGTAATATTTATTAGCAAATTAATCTCTCAGCCAACACCTATAAGGATATCTGGAGCCCTCACATGAGGTGACACATAGGTTTAGTCCACAGAAAATGAGAGGAGAGGAGAGGAGAGGAGAGT
>VZRH01008255.1:971742-985605 GCA_013397555.1 Urocynchramus pylzowi
TTTTTTTTTTTTTTTTTTTTTTAACTGCAAGGACTACAGATTTATTTTTAGATGAAGGTTGGGTATTTTTTTTTCTCAAACAATGCTCTTTACAAGCTGCAGGGAAAAAAAAAAAAATCAAAAGACTTCCAGTAAAGCTCAAAAGCAGTGTCTTGTAGAAGCCACAACCCAGGCACTCTGGCATTCAGCTCTGCAGCCTGAACACGGCCCTGTGGGCCCTTGGCTCTCTGCTGCTCTCACTCTTCGAGCCATCAGGAGCCCCTGCATGTTGGTGTCCCACTCTGCATTACATGACCACAAGGATTGTTCTCAAACCCGACTCTACCAGCACCTCTTCCTGGCAGGGTTACAGAATACCCTGGTGGGTAATTTCTGTGTAAGATCTAGAGCTCCCACGAGGCTCATTATTGTTGTGAGAACCAGCCCTTTCCGTGTCAAAACCCCACACTAAACACTTCCTGGAGCGTGGTTTCTCCTGCAGGAGGAGCCCAGAGTTCCCCATGCAGCTGCTTCCTGGGGAACTCCAGCTTCTGTTTTAGGGACTGCTTTCCAGAAGTACAGATGAGAGCCTGAGCTACAGATAGCATTGCATCTGCTGGGAACAGCCAAATGTTCTGACATCTGAGGGAACAAGCTCAGCTGCAACCTGCACCCACGGAAAGCATTCCCGCACCAGCACAGATGTTTGGGACAGGCAGTCCCCCACAGGTGACCCTCTGGGGCCATGGGCTCTGCAGTTTGGAGTTCTCCTAAACAAAGCTGTCTGTGTTTAACCTTCCCAGGCACTTTCAGATTAAGTTCGTGCATTCCGGGAAAGCAGAGCGTACAATTTGCTTCCCTGTTTGACATAATCATAGGCTGTCCCGGTGCCTGGAACAATTTAATGAATACCTTAGGACAGGTTTTGCTGTCAGATCACAATACTGCCTTTCACCAAAGCTCTTGCCACTGTTGCCATAACTGTATCTGACACTGCAACAATGTGAAAGACCCCGCAGAGGTCTAGGTAGTAGTGCGCTGATGTGATAGAAGTGTTTGTTCAACCTGCAGCAACCTGTGATGGCTATGCAGAGGCATATCCTCTCTGATGTCCATTCTTTGGTTGAATTTTAGGATAAAATTCTGGAGAAAGGCATTTCATTAGTTCCAAGACACTGAAGATGCTCTGTGTACTCACATTTATACAGTGCTAAAGCTCTGCTGCTGCCACTGCACTCCTCTAATAAACCACAGGGGTTTCACAAGAAGGTTGAAGCATAACCTTGAAAAAAAGGAAGAGAATGAGCAAAGGCACACAGAGAGACAGGAAGAATTGTGCTGTCATCAAACCCAGACTGCCTCCAACAGCATAATTTTTTCCTCAGCAGTCTTAGAGCCCAGAAACCCAGAGCAATGTTTTGGGTTTTCAGTAAAGCTGCTGGGGAAGCATCTTGAAACTTGCTCTGGTTTTGGAACTTTGCAAGGTGGCAAATGTGATGAGATGTGTGGAAAGCAAGAACTCAGAAAATACATTTACATGAGAATTGAAGAAGGGTCCACAAGGGGCTGGCAGCAAAACCACATTCCCTGGGGCTCTGTTGCAACACATGCTAAAAAGACACCAATCCTTGGGTCTCTACATGGAGAAATCCAGGGCTGACCCCTTGGGCTGCAGGGGTGTTGCAGGGAGTGTTTTGCAGAGTTGTGTGCACAGCTCGAATTCCCCTGGGTGAGGCAACCCTTGAGC
This sequence comes from Urocynchramus pylzowi, assembly GCA_013397555.1. Lineage (NCBI taxonomy): Eukaryota > Metazoa > Chordata > Aves > Passeriformes > Fringillidae > Urocynchramus > Urocynchramus pylzowi. The sequence goes on from VZRH01008255.1 coordinate 973,469, forward strand.
AGAGCCCAATGCTGCCAGGGCTCCCAGGGCTGCTGCTCCCCACACCTCCACCCTGGGCAGCAGCCTGCTCTCAGCACCAACAGGCACCATCTAAACCTTAGGCACTGCTAAGATACACCACAGACCATGCTGAGTAGAGGCAGAAACCAAACCCTGTGGGGGACAAGGCCCGTTTGCAGACAGCCTTCACTCCTGCCTCCTCCCTGCAGGTGTGCAGCTCAGATCTTCAGAGCCTGGGTGAATGTCCAGCCTCACTAGGTTCAGTCACTTCAGCTGGCTTTAGCCAGCCCTATTGCTTCCTTTCAGCTCCTGATGGCTTCTGCAGCCCCCTGCAGCCTCCCCAAGTAATAAGGTTGTTTTGGCATTTTTTTATGGTTTTGAGTGGGGATTTTTTTGGTATGAAATTAATTTCAGTGTTTGTGGGATTTCATTTAACTGAACAACACAGCATTGCTTTCACATGTACTTTACTGGAGTGTGCATGTTCCTAACACTCCATCCAGAGGGACCAGGCTGAGCCACTCGACATCTTCATCATCTGACAGCTGAAACAGGACAGGGTCTGAATTGATTTCAAGCCTGCTTTTACAGCATTTACTCCTCAGCCACTGCAACACACACTTACAAAGATATCTCTACTGTCTTCATAAAGAAATCTGAAACTTCTTCACCACTGAAAATCAACTTTTTATAGGTATTCTGGACCTCACAAAGATTAAAGTGGCAAGAATGCCTGTGTTGGAAAGGCTACACCAGGAACAGTAAATCACTAAGTGACAGGATTGCCCTCCTTTCTTGGTATTTGGAGATGGGAAGGTTTGTGTACAAGGGGAGGACAGTTAAAGCAAACAGTGACTATGAGGCATATGAAAGCTGAGAGAGCAAACCAAGTGAAAATAACCCGATTTTCTACTGATTTGTTCAATGAGTTATTGCAAGTAATTTTTTCCTTCTGCTATTTACAGGTTTTCCCTCTGCTAAATGTTACCATGGTCACTGTGGTGTAATAATAATTTGCTTACATAACCTCTGAATTGCACATATAGACCCAGATGTCATTTCAGAAACAGTACACTTGGGGAAGGTTTTCTAAAACCTGTACATGAAAACTTCATGGAACAGTTAATTTTCTCTCTGAACACTAATGGGGCCTCATTCAGAGAAGGGCACAGTGATGTCCTACCATGAAGAGATAGCTGCTCAGCCCTGCTGATGCTCTGCTCATCAGGTGCCCCTGAACCTGCAATTAAGCTTCAGCCTTGCAATGCACCTAACTTCATCTTCCATCACTTTTCTTCATGCCATCAGAAAAAGAAACTAATGGGCTTGATTTAAGGTTGGATTTAATTAAGATAAACCTAAAGAGATTAGGGGCTCAAGAGCGTACTGGAAAGTAGAACTCAGTATGTGTTTACTGCATTTAGTCCTTAGAAAACAAAAATCTGCATTTTGCCTGTAGCTTATTTTGTGTCTTAGAATGGGCAAAAGATCAAACTTCTATGAGTATTTACAGTAGTAATGTAACTTCTTTGTTGCCCAACGTATCATTTACAAAATACTAACTAAATTCAGGAAGTGTATTAAAACAGCAGCCATGAGCTGTACAGAAATTTAACAGTGTCTCAGCCCATGTTAACTTTTTTCTCCAACATAAAGCAAAATAACATTTTATAGCAAGTCGTGACTGAAGCGCTCCTCCATGAAGGGTTTGTTGGTAGAAATTATTAACAAAAATCTAAAAGTACTCACAGATGTATTTTAGGCTTAACAGACTGGTGGATTCAAAGCCCTGGGGAACTTCACCAGTCCTGTGCAAGTGGGAAGTGAGGGCAAACATTTATCACAGCCCGGAAGAGTGTATTCTGACTTCAAGCTGTAATTTAAAAAAAACAAAACAAAACAACCAAAAAAACCCCTTTTGTCCTTCTTGGTTAGAGAGAGGAACAGCTATGAACAAAGATATTCTTCTGCTTTTGATACTTCATGTGCTTGCAAAGCACAGCAGAGACCTTTGAGAAATTGTTCCTTTTTACCATTAAGTTCATTACACTGGAAGTAAAAATTCACATGTGTAAATGTTGTACCTTTTATATTTTAGCTTCCACACTTTGTATAATCTAACTACTTTCCAGAAGGTAAAAGTAAATTCACAGACATTTCACTGTCAGAGCTTCCTTTTACAGAAGTAGCATCAGCAAGATCTCAAAATGCTTCTAAAGCATCTTAAGGAGAAAAAGAGGATCAAGTAATGAGACAAGGGCATTTCTACAAGCAGCAGTAAGCCAAATATAGTAAAATTTTAGTGTACAGAGTACTGTGACATACACAGTATAAATTAATATATTCTTCATTCAGCCTCATGGACTTGGGGTTTTTTTTGTAGCTTGTAGGGGAAGTCTAACAGCGTTATTACATTCACATGCCACTGCCACAGTAGCTTTAGAGCTCCTGTAGTATTAGCACTCTTGCCAAATTCCCCTACGACCTAATAGGAAACTTCTAAGGAATATTATTTCCTTAATAATTCCCTTTAAATACTGATGCAGAGCCAGCATAAGACTCCTTCCTTGCTGTAGCACAGTGCTGTAGCACAGTGGCAAAGTGCAGTGATCCAAATTAGCCAAAGCATCTTCATAAAATACCTTCCATGAAGCATGACTGTAACAGTAACAGTTTAGCACTTTTCTGGTTCTGGGAAGACAGCAAAGCTAGAAAGCAGCTATTTCCCAAGGGCTATTTTACTGCACTGCAAACTCACACTGAGTCCTAACAATCCACAAACACACAAACACTTTGGTCTCTTCAACTGTTTTGAAGAGTTGGATTTCATTCCTTAATGGGGAAAATAGATCCTCTTATTTGGTTATTCTACAGTTATTCTAGTTTTCTTGGATAGCACAGATGCGTGCTTTAGTGCTTAGTTTCTGCTGCCTTCTGCATTCTGCTGCACTCAAAACAGAGGAGAAGCAGCATTAATTTATCTTAGAAATTATTATTCCTGCAGTCTTACCTCAAAAACAAGCTCAAAATTGAGCTTGGGGACTTAACATAAGAATATTTCAGTGAGAGCACCACAGCCATGCTCTAGGCATTTCTCACCTGCCTCCTCTTCTACTTGGAGAACTGCACAAAGGCCACTCTTCCCCTCCCAACTACAAGTGGGAGCAGAGAGCCCTCACCAGGAAAAGCTGGCTTATTTCTGCTCTCCCTGAAGCCTGTGTGAAGATTCCAAAGGCCTAGAAAAGAAGGGGGACAGAAAACCCTCTGCTTACTGATACAAACCTCCAGGCAGAAGGTTTCCTCCAAATATCTTTGCAATGAAGAGGAATGGCAGGGAGATAAAAAAATAAAATAAAATGACAATACCCAGAGGATAGAGTCCCACCTCTAGACACAAACACACCCACCTCTCTCTTTGAGCTGCAACAAGCCAGAGCACTCACTAGAATTAATGTGTGAATCTTCATCCTGCAAAGAAAACCTGAAAAGGTTTCGCAGGGAGCAAAAGAGGTGGACTGGGGTTAACCTCTTGTGGTGCACCTGACCCTCTAGTTCCACCTGATGTTCAGATGCTTTTGCTTCTCAAGCACAGACAGCAGCTCCTGTGGCTTTCAGGCTATTTTTCTTGACCCTCTGGGTGCTCAAAACCAGAGCAAGCACAGAAGTAGCACATGTGAGAGTTACAAAGAAATCCTGAACCCCACTTCCATGGGTTGGGCTCAAACTTTGCATTTTATAAAGATCTTTCTTCACACATTCACAGCTTTTCTACATGTACAGTTTTGTCAAAATTATTATAAAACATTTATTGACAGTAGCAGTAAACAGAACAAATGTCTGTAAACAGAAATTAAAGTGGAAAACGGCTTTAAGTCATTTTTGACCAGACAGCTGTACAAAAGCTTAAGCAAAGCAGAAGTCAAGGAGGCTGGGTTTGGAAGAATCCACATGGTGTTCAGGAGATGTCATGCCTTATTAGATCACCAAAATAAGCTGTTATTGTCTTCAGTTTGTTATTGAGAAAATTTTGTTCTATTTCAACTTTCCCTCCTGGCCCTGCTAAGGAAGCCACCTGAAAAACAAAGAATAAAAAATAAACCAATCAATGTACAGAAAAAGAGGCAAAACCCCAAACCTTCTAAAGCACAAACAATCAGAAAAAAAATATCTCTGCTCTGTTAATACTTGTGGAAAATGTTCCTTGGCAGTTAATGCCTCTGATCCTCTTTTTATGTCTCCTTTTACTCACAGAAGCCATTTGTGGCTTGTGACTGAAAAACCCTCCTCACCCAAATCACGAAAACAAGAGGATTTCAGAGCCAAAGAGAAATACTCAAAACTTGACATGCTGTGCTGAGGCAAGAGATGCTAAACTCTGGTTTGCATGGTACTTGGCATTTGAGACACAAAGGTGTAGCAAAAAGCAAGCTGTAAGCTGTGCTTGAAAGATGTCACATCCCAAATTTTGGGGGAAGAGTAAAACCAATTTTAGTAATTAGAATTAGGAAGCACTAAGGTTGCACTGAAGAGTGGCAGGGTGGAAGGGAACAACCCAAACAAAACCAAGCCCCAAACACGCAGAGAAACTCACAAAAAAAGGTCACAATTAATTGCTCTTGCTATTGCAACCAAAGAAAAAGCTGTTGTCACAGGCAGTGCTGAGGGCGAGGCTGGGGCAGCAGTGCCTCTGCAGGCTGGGGGAGCCTGACAGGCAGCACCAGTCCCAGCTTTGTGTTTATGATCACTGGAGTGAGAATTTCACCATTCATGCTCTGTTGGACTGAGCCTGGTGCACACCTTTAATGCTTAATGATTACAGACAGACCCCATTTCACAGGACTCTGCATCTTGGACTGGAGAATGCAATACTTTCCCCTCTCCTGTTCCTATTCAGGATGCCTCTGAGGCATAACAGCTTACAGGCCATCCATTCCTCCTCAGGAAAGACTGCACAGTGAGAAGGACAACCACCAAAACTGAACATTGTCTGCTTTTTCCCCCTCTGCTCTGGACCCTGAGGATCTGTCCTGTGGCAGGGTCCATGCTCCACAGCCAGTTCTGCTCCGTGCTGCCATTCTCCCAGGCTGCTGCAGGAAAATTATTTCTATAGTTCACCATGCAGGGAAATTTCCCAGGCAAAGTTATCAGAGTCTACAAGCCTGCAGTAGATTTTAACTGATCTTTAAGCTGAAATGATGTTAACAGCTGAAAGTTTAAGTTCAGGCTGTGTTATTAACACTTCTAAAGCCCCTTGAGACTTGACTCTGTAGTGCAGGTTTAAATATAAACATGCTAAACTTCCTCTATTTTATCGTGAGTAAAAAAACAGCCTACTGTCAAGAGAAAATAACAGATTCATTTAAACTACACTTTGAACCTTTATTGACTTGTCCAGACAACTGCCACCCTTATCTAAATCAAGCATTTACTTTTGTTTTGATTTTCTCCCTTTTATTATTTTGTTTTTGCAGACAAAAACAAAAGTGTGAGCAGTTCCTTCATCCTTCAGCTTCTGGTGATAGGAAAAAATGCCCCACGTTCTTGTCAGAGAGGAACCTGCCACTTAAGTAAAAAAACAAGAGGCTGGCTGACTTATAAATAGCACAAGAATCTAAAACTGGCAAGTGATCAGGAATGTTAATTTTACAACTTATCTGTTCTTACTTGAAATCCACAAAGCATTGTGGATTGATCCATAGTTTTTCTAGAAAGATGTTAACTTTTAATTTTTTACAAACAGAAGCTGGAATGTCCCTTCCAAAAAGCATTAGGAGGCTTTGCACTTTATAGCTGATGTCACTTAAGTATTCTAAAATATTAATTGGATTAGTCAATATAAGAATACTTAAATGAGTGTCTTGGGGTTATGCACTCCTGCTTTCTGGGCACGGTTTGTGTCACTAGCATATTTAAGTATGACTAACACATTGATATTAAACACTAGTGTTTACTAAACATTTCTCTTAGAAGACCAAGTAAAACATGATGCCCCTACACTGAGGGGTGGTGTCCACCAAGGGGCAGCTGAAAATTTACATATGCTGTGTCTGTTAAATCCAAGATAACTATGATTAATTTCAAACAACAATTAAAGGTATTTGATAAACCCAAAGGTGAAAAAAAATTAAAATAAACACATGGGAATAAGCTCTGCTGTGACAGATCTGGTACTGTATGTTCTTTAGCACACCCGATATTCAGAGGACAAAATGCAAATCCTCTGTGACAATGCTTAGTTGTAACTTGCTGGAGATTGCAAATTTAATCATGAAGGAGTTGCCAAGTTTTCCTCAGCAGGGCTCAGTCAACCTTGACAAGTGTAGTGAGGGAAGGCTGCCACACACCAAGCTTCAGAAGAGTCTGGCCTGGCAGAGGGACACCCTCTAAAAATAACAGCAGATTGAGGAATGATGCTTTGAGAAAAACAAAGGTGCTCAGCTATTTTTAGAGATACCAACAAACATCTCCTGTTTTTGCAGTGCACTACAATGATGAATACAGAAAGGCTTCTTAATTTCTTTTAAAAACTTGACTAGTCCAAAATGTCTTTATTTTGCTCTTTCCTGTGTACATACAATGATTCCCTTCTGGCAACTCTCCTTACCCTGGTTTATTCTTTAACCCAAACCCACATTCCTTGGGTATGCAGATATTGCCTCCTTTGCTGTGCTGCTGTCCCTAGGCAGAGGTAAAGGTTGCAGCTTCAGTTAGCATCTCCCTGCATCCCTCTCACCTCTCTCCTTCAGTTCAGTGACTACTGCTAAAGAGAGTCCACATAGCTACAGCCAGAGCCAAAACACATCAAACAAGCAGCCAACAGGTTTGAAAAGGAGATGACAGAAAAGATGAAAAAATGAAAGGGGAAACACACACAGAAGATTATTTCAGGAGCACGAGTTGCTTGAGGTGCAAACTTCCCTTACATTCTTCGGGTGTACTTTCGAACTTGAAGGTTTTTCTACTGGTCTTGGGGGTTTTCTACATTTTTAAAATCATACTGAAACTCTTTTAGTAAAGTAACTTCCTATCTGTTCCAGCCACCAAGTAACATAACTGTGGACAAAAAAATTATCATATTTATTTCTCCCCTCCTAGAAACTTTTGTGAGGTATGAGAAATACAAGCTTTTTGACTTGATATGCAGTCACACAAGGACACTGTGAATCAATTTTATAGAATACTACTAAAATGAAGAATCCCCTCCCTCTGCATCCAACCTAAAAGCTAAGGGGAACAAAACCCAACCCACTTGAAAAAAAAAAGGCATTCTTTACACTGAACATAATAAAACAAAATGCTGTCAGGCACCATTTTTGCAAATGTACAGGTATGCATGTGAATTACGACACCATCACAGTGGTGCTGCCACTCTCTAACAGGCCAGACATTTATTCATTTTTTTCTTACTTCATGCAGGCAAACTACAGTTCAGTATGCAAGCACTATGAGCTTTAGGAAGACTGAAGTTCAGAAGTATCATTCTGGCTTGGTGTATGCTATGGGTAACTTCTGGCTTTCTCTTTTATCAAGGACAGAGAACAAACATGAGTTTAAAGTGGGCTGCTTAAAAGCTTGTTGTTATTAACACAATAGTCACAGCTGAAGTGTATGCAATTACATTCACTTAGAAATTATCAGCCTCCAAAACTCATCAACCCATGGTCTTTTACCTGCCAGCTCCCCTAGTACCCAAACACCTGAAAAACACTATCAAATCAACCTCTGTTCATTTCCTGGCCTCTCATTCCCAGCTTTGCTCACTGTTCTGTTTATTCCTAAACAAAGATGACTCTGCTTGGTAAGTCCTATTTGGCTAGTCTCCATTTTAAAATATCATAGCTAAAAGAGAGAATTCAAATAAATAAATGGGTTTTACCCATCTTCACTCTCCCTTCATTGAGCAGTCATTTTTAACAACTGGACCTTCACAAACAGAAACACAGCAAACATTTTTCCATCCAGGCAGTAGTACTGCAGACAGAACAAGGCTTCAGTGTCTAACTCCTGATCTTCTCAAAATGATTGATGGAGATGAGGTGGGAACAAAGACAACAAAAAAAAAGAAAACTACCAGCATAATGTGTATGTTTTGTTGGACTATCAAGGTCCAGAACACTTTGCTTAATTCTAGGTTCATAAAACCACTCTACATTAGACAAGAAACAAAAAGCCATTCCTGTATTCTAGCAGTATTTGAGATGTAAGCCAGGTCTGAGACATCAACATTTAGGACAGCAAAGGCTCCAACAGCACAATTTGGCAAAATGAGACAAAGCTCCCACAAACAACAGTATGCCTGTCTCCAAAGAACAGTGATGTTTTAAACAATCACTAAGGCACAATCCAGTATCTGAGCTGCTAACCATGCACAAGCAGGATAAGTAATAAACTCCCAATTCCCCATTACTCCATATCCCAAACCTGGCTAGGCTGCTAAAGATGCTGATGTGGTTATCTCACAACAGACCAGGTCACCAACATTTCAGGCTCACCAGTTTATTGGGGGGAGCCATCATGCATCCTGACAACATTCTGACCACCAGTGAGAGACCAACAGTAACTGAGTACAATTTCTACAATGAGATGAAAAGAATAGATTCCACCATTAGCAAGAAGGTCCTACAGCAACAAATTGCAGGTTCCTCCTTCTTTGCTGCAAATATTATCATGCAGAAGTATTATCTGGTACAGCAAAGAGTTTGTGAAAGTGATTAGACTACTTGGGATGACTCTATTTCCCAGAGGTGAGTACACACTTCTCACACTGCCCAATGAGGCAGAGTACAACTTCATAAACACTTCATAAATTACATTTATGAACTACATAACAGGCAGTAATAAATATACATATTTTTCAATGTATGTGTATTATTCTTGATTGTTCCTAGCTAGAAAGAATATTTTTAAAGATTAATTCAACCTAAAACCAGACCTGCATACATTACAAATTTTCTAACATGTCTGTAAACAAGGAGACTCGATGCAATTCAGGGAAATGTTTTTACACTTCTTGTAAATGAACCAACCGTCTTGCACTGGTTCGCTGCTCCCTCTTGAGGCAGAAGTACAAAAGTTCACTTCTCTTAGACCTAAACTCCGTTGATTTTTTTAAGGGAATTCAAAAAATCCCATTTTTCTCTACAAAACCATCTCTACACCAATGTGGCTGTGCCTGCAGAAGTAGTAAGTGCTCTTTTTGCAATAAAGTTATGTGGAACAAGGCTGGATATCTTGTCCACCAATAATGCAATGAACACCAAGTCCTCTGACACAGCTAGGTCAAGGTCAGCTACCACCCTGCTTTCACTCCAGCTGCAGGATCCCCATATCCCTATTTTATGTTTGCTATCTAACAGTGATCTGATAGCTATCTTCCATAAAAATGATGTATTTTCCATTAAATTTGAACCACCTTAACTAATGGTTAAACAGTGTTTTTATTGCAAGGTTGCTTCTAACTGCTAGGCGGGCTTTTTTTTTTAATTTTTTAAAATTTATTTTTTATTTTTATTTTGCTGGAGATTCACAGCCCTGGAAGTACAGTGGCAGAAAATTCAGAAACTTCATTCTTAAACACAGCTGGAGGTTTTGCTAGTCAAACCCATAACAGTCTTCCGTGGACCAGAGTGCTCACCAAGGTCATGTCTGGGACATGTTTGACACATCTTCGTCCACACAGGATGAAGACACTTTCTTTAACAGTGGGCTTGATTAACATTCTCTTTCCCTCTCTCAGATCATCAACATTTTGGGCTTTTTTTTCTTCTTATACTGACACTATTTCTAAAGAAAGGCATAAGGAGTTATTTCCCTTCCTGAGAGTAGCCCACAGCCTGGAACACAGAACTGAACTGAACTCAGGACCTCAGCCATGAACTTTTAACAACTGAGCCATGTCTTTGAGCAACAGTTGTTACTCTGCAGCCACCTGTGTTAAACCAAACCCATGGATGTAATCAACATCATTCAGAGCCAACTGCACCAAGGTATCGTAGAGATGTCAGGACACCTGGCCCAATCACCCAGAAGAGCCCAGCTCTTCTGAAGGAAAAGGTGCAGGCCTGTGGGGAGTACTCCTGCATGCTTTTGTGGAAACACAAGTGAAATGTAGATGCCTTTGGCCATTTAGAAAGCCAGTAAAAACTGCTCACGAGTAGAGCAGAAAACTCTCTAAGGTCACTCTTCATCATGGAAGTGAAATATTTGATGAAATGCAGTGTTAAAACGTGATGTTGTAATTAGAGAAACTCTACCTAAAATTAAGGTCCCTATTCAAAGATTCATAAGCCACTTTGACATTTCACTGAAATGCAAAAAGGAATTGAATCATCACGTGCCAAAGCAATGGTGCTGTGCACAGCATGGGCTTAGAGTCTGCTGATACTCAGGCCATGTGAATTTCAGCCTTTTTCTCAAGCCAGCTGTTTGCCAGCAACAATTCCACAAGCCACCATATGGCTTGATGCCCTGCCTACTCTAAGTCAGATGGAGTTTTTGGAAAAGCAGGAAAAAGTCCTGGGAGGTTCTGTGGCATCTTGCAGGTGAGAACTGCTTCCTTCTTTCCAAAAAGCTACAAGACACAATTAACATAGAAAATACACAGAGGAAACTAAACCAGACACTCAGGGGAATTGTTAGTCATGTAACTGCTTAAAAAAAAAAAAAAACTTCAACCAAAAATCTCTAGTACAAAAAAACCCACATCAGTGCCACAAACTCTGTGTTTATCACGCATCACTTCAATGCAAGCAGCCTATATGGAATCACACACCTATGTGGACACCAACAGTACCACCCTTGAGTGACTGCAGGCTGTGATTTCCTGCAGCTCTTTCATAAACTGACAGCCATGAAGTTTGGGACTCACCAACTTATCAGATAGTGAGAGCTGGTTAAAATATATTGGGTTTGGATATTTTTATAATGATGTATGTGCCTGGCAATTGGCTTTGAAACTTCTACATGAAACCCCATTCTGTTGCTTTAAGAAGAACAGTGTCAAAACCATAGAAATAATCTTATACTCCCATTTCTAAATATACCAAAAGTACTGCAAACACAGAAATCACTTAACACAAGGGTCAAATTTAAAAACCACGAATACCCCACATTCAGCTGAACAGACTTAAAAGTCTTATGTATGTGTTTATAATACTTATGTTTTAAGTCAGCTGAGCATTTTATTCATTACCAAGACCTCATCCAGTAACACACCTGGTTAATATCAGCATTCCGAGGCAGAAAATATACAATATTGTTGGTGATCTTCTTGGAGAGCCTGAAAATTTCAAATGTAGAAGCCAGTAAAGGAAAAAACAAGAATGGGGAAGGAAAAGTTTCTTTATATTGATTCATTTTGAAAGCATGTCTCAATTTCAGTTATAATGCAATTAAATTGTAGTTTATATTTTGAGTCTGAGTAGGATTCTCTTCTGCAATGCAGAAACTCTATTTCACCATTAGTGCCCTAAAAGTAGAAAAAGCCCCTAACACTCACTTTTTATGAAAATTTAACTGAACTGCAGAGAAGTATTTGACAAATTTGAATGTCGTTTGTAGCTAGTATATTTGGTTCATATTTGGTTTTTATTCCATTTTGTGGAATCTCTCACACATGCATACCAAGATTTTCTTACAAATATGGCTACATTTTAGCAAAAAAAGGGAACAAATTAAGATTATTCTGTGACAAAAGAAACCCCACACTTCATATATGATGGAACTATTATGTTAATAGCTTCCCAGATGAATGAGTGCTCCGTATCACTGTTAGGAAGCTAGTATGAAATTCTATATATTAATTAAAAGAGTTAGTATTTTGCGCTCTTATGTGATTTCCCAAGTCATTAGCAGGTGCTATGACTGAGCAGAGTTTTAGTAAGGTATTTTAAATAAGACATTCCCTTTATGAATCAATTAAAAAGTGGAATTAATGACAAGGTCATAGTACACATAACTAGTTATTATCTATATATAGATAATACATAGAGATATAGAGATAATATATATCTCTCTATATCTATATAGATATAGAGATAATATATATCTGTATCTATATAGATATAGAGATAATCTATATCTCTCTGTATCTATACAGATATAGAGATAATCTATATCTCTCTATATCTATATAGATA
>VZRH01008255.1:985923-1017180 GCA_013397555.1 Urocynchramus pylzowi
CCCATGGCTATTTGATTGCTATGGGGTATTTTAATAAAATAATTTAGAGGAGTTAAAACTGCTGAATTAATGTTTTGAGAGCTACTCAATTCACTGATGGATTTTTTGCTTTCAAAAAAAACCTCATCACTATTTTTTTTTGCTAATAAAAAATAAAAACATTTAAATTCAGGTGGTGAAGAGGACTAGACAAATGGTCTGCATCTGGAACTCCAGCTGCCGGCCATATCATCCACAGGCAGCCAGCCGGGCACGCAAACCCCACGGGAAGAGGGGGAGGAGAGGAAAGAGAGAAGCCCACCACACGGCGTAACTCGGGAAGGATATCCATCAGGGCAGATCATGCTCTGGATGTCGAAGATGTCGGCAGTGGCGTAGTCGGGCCCCCCCCAGGGCGGGCTGAGGAACACCACGTCGGCGCGCAGGCCGGCCGCCAGCGCCATGAAGTCCCCGCACAGGAAGTCGATGTGCCGGGCCACGCCGTACACCTCGGCGTTGTGCCGCGCCAGCCGCAGCTTCTCGGGATCGATGTCGATGGCGATCACTGCCGCGAGAGACGGCGAGCACTGGCATTAACGGGAAGCGGGAACGCCGCCCGACCAGCGGCAGGTCACCGCGGTCAGACTCCGCTGCTGTGACAGCCCCGCGCAAGGCTCCAGGACCAGACATGGCCCTGTCTGCCTGAGAGAGCGAGTCCTCCTTGCCTCAGGTTTGGCAGGAGCCTAACAACTTCAGTGGTGCCCATCAGAAACTTACTCTTCTTTGTTAAAGAGAAACACTTATCTGTGGCTGGCCACATAGTTCTGAAAATTGAGTTTAAAAGCCCCAACCAACACGGCCCAAGAGAGATGGATGATACAAGATTAGTACATAATAACAGAAATTAAAATTTAGCCAGGAAATACAAAAAGCCAAGTGAGATGTAGAGATTGGATCATTGCCTACCAAACTTAATGGGGTAGAAATTACCATTTGTCTTGCTCAAACATTAGTCAGAAGAGTGAGATGAACTGGTATGAGTATCCATCAGGATACTCTATTTACAGGAAGTACTCTCAACATTTCACTACAATTTAATTAGCTGGCATTAGACTAACATGAAGTTATCATCACTTTCGTGTACTTGGTTCTGCAGAATCTGCAGGTGATTCCATTCAGTGCTTTAAGTACTATTCACATGGAACCTGTTTTCTTTGAGTACACAGACTTCAAGTAAAAACTGGGAAAAGCAGCAGCTTTGACAGAAGTCCACTTTTACTAGTGATCTCGAGAGTATCTGACAGACCAGATATTATGCCACACAAAAATAGTGTTGACTAGTACAACACAAATCCAACTCTGACTTAAAATAGAAAAGCAGATTTATTGGTCCTTTTTGAAAACAGAGAGGTCATGTTGTGAGTCTGATGAAGTGAAACAGCTGCTGCTACAGAAGCACCGAAAAAGAAAATAAATCAACAAACAGAGCACACATCCAAATAGTGTCAGGAAAAAGATTGAAGAAACAAAACTAATGCACTATTTACAACACCTACTTACCTCTTTTTGAGGTCAATGCAAATTGAATAGCATTTCCTCCAACCCCACAGAACGCATCCACTATGATGTCGCAGTTGAACGACTGACTGACGCGGACGGCAATATGCTCAGCTATTTTCTCAGGAGTAACAGAAAACCAGCCCTCTGCAGAGGAAGGGGAAGAAACATATTTTCACCTCTTATTTCAAGGTCACCTAATTCAAAAACAAACAACCAAGCCCCACATAAAACTGAAGGTTTAGCATTAATCCCAAGAATTTTCGCTTAGTGCATTCCACCAGGAAATACCGGCTTTGAAGACGATAAACTCTGCTCAGTCCAGAGATTTGCTAAGCAAACAAAGTCTCACTGAAGCAAACAGATATGCCTCAATCTCAGTACATGCTTTGTTGACCTTGGTGCTGAGGATTCTAGTTTATCAAGGAGAAGTCCACAGAAAAACTTTATACATCGTGATGATACTCTGTAGGAAATTAAACCAGAAATATATTCTCTTATCCACCACTTTATTTTCTTCACCACAATGTCTGGTCTGCCAACTAACCTGCAAGTTTATGAAGGAAGCATTAGAAATGGAAGGCTTACAAACCCAACCAACAAAAAATGTCTGCTAATCCCAATTCCTCTTTTACCTATTAATTTATGATTTGAAGTGCTTCGCAAGTAAACATGGAAAAAAGCCGCTTTGCAAGTGGCTGCCGCAAGTCAGAACAAAACAGAATGAAGCTAGATCCATCAGCATACTTGGAAGTTTCACCAAATTATTTTAGAAAATATAGAAATAGAAAAATATCCCTGAGTTTCTGAACAAGTCCTGACAAAGTAAAATTTGGGTCCAGCAAGATCTTCAGCAAATATAAGGACTAATGCAGACAGGGATGCCCCATGCTAAAAGCACTTCTGAAGTCCAAGACTTCTACCTGCCTGCTGGGGGGGAGAAGGAATTTATCCATGGGTGCAAACATACATTCAGTAGTGTTCCTCCTTTAAGAGAATTAGTAATAAACTGCAAGAAGGTCCACAGATTTGGATACATCCTTGGATATACCACCCAGTCAACACACTTAGTACTGAACACACCTCTGTCTAGTTTAATTCCCTCATCAAACCGAGAGAAGAGCCGGTAGCGTTGTGCCCAGTACTTGACGAGCTCTGGATCAGCAGCAATCTCAGGAGGTATAGTTCTCAGTCCATTGTTATTCCTCCTCCTTCTTTTTGTCTCCTTCTTCTTCGCAGTAATTTTTTCATCCACAGCTGGAAGACACTGCAAAAGTTAACAGTCACTGTTCTTGCAGGCTAGGGAATGTAATTGGTAGGTGAGTGTTAAGATTTGAAAACATTGCTAAATGTTCTTCATTACTGTTTGCCAGATTATGAAGATTAGAGGCTTTAAATTAAAAAATAGCATCCTGTATTTCAAAGGATTAGCCACGGTCCTAAAAATTGTCACTGTTCACCCATTATTTAAGAGCCTGAATATTCAACTGGAGACAATAAACTCTATGTAATGAGCAAACAAGTGGATCAGAGACCAATTTAATGCCCTTTTATCAGTAATGAACAAAAACCAATCTAGACAAGAGTTTTATAGTAGGAATCTAACATAACTGAACTACTGTAGGAAGGATTAAATTATACACAAAAATCTGAATAATCCTGCTTTCCTTTGTTTCATGTTAAATAGAAAAGTTCATAATACTGATTTTTTTTAAATCCTAGGAAATAATTTTAACAACACATCTTCCTTAGAGCTCAGCAATGTGCATTTGAACGCAAAACTTGATGGTCTGTGCAGCTATCCAGGTTTAATCACCCTCATACTTGCAGAGGAAAAAAAAGGTACAAATTGCAAATCTGTTAGACCGTATCGAGGAGAAACAATGGCTGTTCATCTATAAAGAAATACTGTCACCATTAAAGACAAGATCTGGGATTCTGGCATTCCAGAAATAAGCTGTGCTAATTCCACTAGCACAGCTCACAATTGCTTTTGTTACCACTTAGATCTAATGAGTCCCATTGAATTAACAAAACAAATAAGTAGTGCACAACACAGTCACTTGAGAAGGCAGTATTAAGTCCACTGCCAATTCATTTCATCAGTGCAGGAAACTGATTTACCTTGGCTGATGTCCTCTGTCTCTGGCTGGAGATAATCAGGAATATCCAGAGGGACAAGCTGCCGCCCACCACCAAGCTCGGGCCTCCCTGCCCCCTGCTCATCGGAGCCACTCTTTGCAGCGTCCTGTGCCTCTCCCTCAAGCTGCCTCCCTGCAGGTTCTGTGCAGGCTGCACTGGAAGATGGTGGCTCCTGGATTTCAGCATCCAGCGTCACACTCCGTGTGGCAGCAACACCCTCCTGCCCCTCTGAGTCGCTGCTGCTCACAGACGATGCCTCTGCTTTACCCTGAGGGGTGCCTGTCTGGGACGTGTCTTCCTCCTCAGGTTTACTAACCTGCTTCAGGAACATTTCCACCTGCAATTGTCAAATATCACAGGTGATCAGATGATGACCTGTTATCCAGAGCACAGCTTAAAAGCCTTACAGTTCAAAATCACCTGCCACTGCAGGCACTCTCTACTGTGTGTATTTTGAAAACAGTAAAATATCCAGTCTCAAAAATTCAAGTAGTCCTTAACTATGCTCCCTTTTAAAAATATTTGGAAACAAGTCACCTTTGGGAACTACATGCCACCTAACTCCATGAGGTAGCAAAGAGAAACAAAAATGAACCAACCAACAAAAAAGATCAACTGATAAATACAGTAAAGAATTCTCATGTAATATCTAAATAGTCACAATTGCGACAGCCCAGGTGACCAAGTCTACTACTTCAAAACTATCTTTCTCTAATCTGCATTTAGAGATGTACTCTGCCTCTCAGGGAAGAGTTTTTTAGCATAAACAGGTAAAATTACCTTCACACATTTGTTGCCTCACCTTCAAGATGTACCAAATGGTGCAGGTGGTAAAGGGTTCTGCTGCACAGCAGAGAGTTCGACATAAGCTCCTAACCAACGCACAGACACCACTCCAAACTCCTCAAAGGCACATGCAGATGCTCCTTTTTACATTACTGTTGCTCTGAGTGGCTCTAGACCTGGAGCAGTTCCTTACCTGGAAGTCTGAGGAAATTCATAACTTTTTTTTCCTTCACATCATTAAAGTTACCCTCAAACTATATTGGCCCCAGGGTACAAAATCAAAAATTAATCAGAAATTATAGTAATGTGACTGGAGTTCAATAAAACATGTATGGCACCACCACCACCAGAAAACAGTGCTTTGCACTTGTGTTTTGGGGAATGCCAAGCATCCCAGAAGAAGGTGAAATAACATTAAAATCTGTACCCTCAGATTTTCAGAAAGACTTAACTAAGTAAAACCTCCAGTGAACAAATGTTTCTACTTCTTAGCAATTTCTGAGTTTCAAAAAAAAAAAGCATAAAGTTACAGATGAAAATAAATGCAGGTAGAGGTATAAGCAAAACCCTTTCAAAATTACTAAAAACATGGAGTTACATGAAATACACTAATCTACACAAAGATTTTCTGTTACTGCTGAAATGCCAGCATTATTGGCTGGCATGCAATTTACAATCAAAGATACTTTTAGTAACAACAGAAACCTACACACAACTCTAAAGCTATGTGCACCCAGATGTTAGGAATAACTTTCACATAACTTGGCCATTTAAGCTCACATTCTTCTTGACAGGGTCCACCAATGCCTTTCCATAGCCATCCTAGTCTAAATACTCTTCACATTGGTGGGAGGTAGGGATGAGGCGGGGGAAAAAAGAAAAAAAAAAAAAGGAGCAGTGGACTGACATTTAAAAATGCCATCTACTCTGGGCAATTAATTTTTTTTTTCATTTTCATAATACAACAACAGTTAAGGCAGCAGATAAACCCATGAATTACAACAGTGCTAACAACTAAACATACCTTCTTCAAAGTTTTGCTTTTTTTGCATGTCATTTCAGATTCCTCTGTAAAGAAGATGTGTGTGTTTTTGCTCTTCCTTGGTTTACGCATATCCAAGAATTTGGACTTGAGTTTTGCTTTTTTCTCCAAGTACTGCACACTTCGGTGAGTGAAATCTGGAATTCCACCATACCTGAAAATAGACAGATACACACATACACACATATATACATAAGGACTTAATTGGTTAATTTCCAGTTTAGAAGCTTTAACATGAATGTTATGTCTACAAAAATGTGATTTAGATATTTTTTTATTGCTCCATTTAAAATATGTCACTGGGTGTAGCTGCAAAACATCGTACCTTCACGAAAATTTTAAAAATTTTTATTTGAAAAATGTTTAACTTAATTAGTTTTAGATTTTTTTTTCTAGTAGTTGTATAACTTTAGTTGAAAACAATTTCACAGGCCAGCCTGAAGAATAGGAAATGAAAAAAATATCTTGATTAGAATACAAGATCTTGTTGGTGGCTGTCAAGAGCCTTCAAAACAGCTACTTTTACCTTCTGGCAAGTGCAACTAAGAAAAACCAACCAACTAAAAATAATTTCACCAGCCAACACTTGGCAATACTTTACTAGTATGGCAATATTTCACTAGTATAAATATGAAACAGTCAAAAATCATGATCTCAGCCAACAGGACTCCAAATTGAGAGGACCATTCATTGTCAGAGCCTTTATGCTCTAATTAAAGTAGCTGACCAACCACTTAACATTTATACAACTGAAAGTACCTTATGTGTTACACCTTAGTGTAACATGTAAGGTGCTTTAAATTGTATAAATGATTCCCAGAGACTAACTCTGGGAATCAGCTTCAAAAGTTTAACAAAAAGGAAATGGAGATGAATGGTCTATTTCCATAATAACAAGAGAGCTGACTTGCTATGGAAAGCCCCACAATTCCTTGTAAGTAATTACTTTTGTCCTGTGCCACACTTGAAACCCAACACAGAGCAGGTTTCCTCGGGATCTTCCACTGGGTTCTCATCCACGTCCAGCTCATGGCTAGGAAGAAACACAGATGACAAAGTTATTTACTGTGAAGAAACGAATCATTTTACAGCTATACCACTAAAAATCTCGCAAATTGAAAACACTTAAATGTGGGCTTCATGTAAGTTCCTCCACACACACTGCTGAAACCAAACCAAGCAAACAACAGCACTCTATTCGTGTGCATGAATTTTTGGGTTGGTTTGGTTTTTTTACCCAGTTATGTGGATAAATGCCCTTCTACTGGGGTTATAATATTCCAACTACTCTGAATGACCTCTTAAAATACTTAATGGCAAACTCTACATGACGAAGACAGTGTTTGCTCACCCTATTTCCAAATTACCTTCATCATCTATCACATTATCTATATTATTATCTATTATTAATGCTGTGGGAACAGCAAAATACTAGAATGAAACCACAGCTACATGACTAGCAGGTAACAATTCCACCCACTCATTCACATTTGAGTCTGCAAATTTATTAGAGAGGAAGAGCCATCTCACTATCTTTGAGACTATTTATTTTTAGAGAAGAAAGAAAAAAAAAAACTGTGACAAGGCAGATACTGTCTATTTTATGACTGCCATAGCTCTGAGCATTTTACTGGCAGAATTCAATGAAGTTAAACAACACAGATTATTTACTGTTGTTCTGGTATTGTCTACACTAATTAGACCTAAATAAGCAAGCTGCCCTATGGAATTTAACAATGTGGTATACTTCAGTGGCACAAGAAAAGCACCATCACCTTGTACAGTCATCAAGGCCATACAATGTTTTCATAAAGCACTGGAAGAGAGAAAATATCCATTGCTTATTGTGAGGCAAAGCAATAAGCAGTGATGGAAGACTATGTGGCTTTGTACTGACATTTTAACTCATATCCTCAATCAAAGGTATAGTTAGTATAAATCAGAAGGCTCCTGGAGCTGGACTGCATGAGAAAAAAGCTCATGTAAATTGCATGACTTGCCTTCTCTTGACTTTGACACGTCTGTATTCAGGAGGCTCTTCATCCTCATCTTCATCTTGGTCATGAAGCAGCAACTTATTTTTTTCATTAAAATTCGAGCTACATGACTCCTGCACAGCTAAAAAAAGATACATCATATTTTCCTTCTGCATAAATGAATTCCTAATCTTCCTGTCCCCAAAGTACCCCTGCAGCTACAAACTGCTGCCAAACAGTGTGCCAAACACACATAGAAACTTGTCTTTGTTTGAGGGACAACATACTAATAAAGCTTCCAGTATTACACTGTAGTGTTAACAATCTTATGAAGGACCAACTTCAAATTATCTCACCTCTTCAAGAAAAATAAAATGCCTACAAGATACAAAATTTGAAACAGTTTCTCCTTGTGTGTAAAATTTGTTTTCCATCTCATTAGCTAAGCAAAGATATTCACACAGATCTAGAAAGGGAAGATTTAATCAGTCCTCTCATTTATTTTTCAAAAGGAGATCTCCTTTTCACCTCTCCCATTCCAGCTCTACTGAGGGATCAAGGTGGGACCACATCTGCTTCTCTCTCAGAAAGTCACTAGCAGCAGACTGAAGTCTCAGCTGCAATATCAAGACTAAGATAAATAATTAAATATGCACTAACAGAGATCTCTCACCAATTTCTGTAGTACATTTGAAGATTTATGAAGTACCTATTCTGTTAAAACCATTTTTTGCTGAAGAACAAATTCAATATACAGGTTAGAGATGAGAAATCATCCAAAGAAGCAAACGGAAAAAAAGGAATTGCGTATGTAATCATTCCACAAAATACCTAATTAACATCTTCAAAAAGGCATAATACAGACATGCCCTTGTTTCTTACATACAACTACCTAGAGAATTCTGAGAATCAGCTTTATTTGATTTTGTATTACCTGACTGGTTAACACTTTTATTCTCACAAGATGCTCTCCTTTTTCTGCTTCCTCCATCACAGGGCTCCTTCTGGCTTCCACTGTCAGATGAACACTGTTCTTCAGGATCTTTGTGGGCAACTGTTAGAGCAGCACTGCTCTGCTCCACTTCCTCCAAATTCAGATTTAAATTGCAAATCCCAGAGATTATTTCACTGTGGGGCTCAGAACTTGAAGGGAGTGTTTCCTCACTTCTGGTGTTGGAGGGAGACAGCTCCAAGCTCAGCACTTCACTGTGCTCAGGTCCTGGGCTAACCAAGCCCATTTCTCCTGAAAAACCAGTATCCTGGGTAATCCCATTAATTTCCACCTTGTCACCATGTGAGCTCTCAGTAGTCCACCCCTGACTTGTCCAGTACTGAAACTGTTCCCAATAATACCAGTACAGTTCACTATAATGCTGCTCCCATTCTTCCTTAGTATCTGGACTCTTCCAAGGCTCAGAGGCTGTGATGCCCTCAGCTGATGAGACCTCCTGGTGCTTTTCCAACCAACTTTGCCAAAGAAGGCCCTCTCCGTACTCCTTCCAGTACTTCTCCCATTTTTCCTTAAGTTCACTGGGTAAAGCCTCACTTGCAAGGCTTTCTGAACTTTCACAGGTCTCTTCAATTACAGCCTGAGGTTTGCTGCTCATCTCACATTGCTCTGTAGCTAGGGCCAGCTCACTGGAAATGGACTGGGTACAACCACCACAAGCTACATCCCGGCATTCCTGCCCCATTTTATCCTCGTGTTTTTGCTGTAGCTCTTTTTTCTTCTTCTTTTTCTTTTTCATAATCTTCACCTTATTTTTCTTTCTATAATTTTCTGTTGCCTAAAAGATAACAGAGAAGTCAGAAGTCCACAACATACATACAATCTCGTCCTCTCTCCAAGCACATTTCTGTTTCCATTGGAACCATCCCTTTCCACTGGAACCTTCCCTCTCAGTGCACCCCTGCTGTTGTCTCAGTGCAACCCTGCTTTTCTCCCCAAAAAGGCTGTAGGGTTTCTGGGTCTGATAGGGCCCTGCTACATAACCTCAACTGACACTTTTCAGCAAGGTGTGAGGAAGAGCTGTAAGAAAGTCTGTAGAAACACACACATCAAAAAGCAGAGTGATAGACAGAAGTGGGGCTGCTGAGTGGAAAGTCATTAGTAGCCCAAAGATTCAGAAGGAAAGTCGTCAACAAGAAACACTATAAAATCCTAAAGGGAAGCTGGTCAGGAATTAAAGGGTGACAAGGCTGAGCTCAACAGCAAAACACTATCTTGGTAACATCAAGGTTTTGTTTTATAGGGCTGTGGTGGCTGACCCTTACTTTTACCTGGTATCTGCCTGATCAGCAACCACTGTTTAGTGTCTTATTATGATAGCAATCATAATGCTCAACCGCATAGAATGTTAAATCCTTGCTATCTTTGGATGCTGTACACAAAAAAAAAATCATTCTGTACTCAAAAACTCTATAAATCCTGCAGCTGAATCTCTGTTTGTCTTGAAGAGTAACCCAAAAGAGTCATCCTGTATTTCCATCCCATAATAATCTCCAAGTTGGCTAACAGAAATACAAGGAAACAACAACCTCCTGCCCAAACAGGTGGCCCTTTCATTCGTGCAGTACAATCATTTCACAAACTTGGCTACTACAGTTATCTGGTGGAACAGAAGACAGAAACCTGTTCCTGAAAGGAACACTAAGGTGGCTTGTTGGTTTCATCAATTGCAACTCCACTTGTTTCAGAGAGGTTTCCTGTGATTACAAAACTCACATGGACAAAGGACTGTGAATGTATGCCCCATTAGCTGCAATCCTTAGTTTTGTTACACTGACAAAAGCATAAGGTGGTCTATAAAGAAATTAAAACTGAAGAACTGGCATTGATCTTTCATCCACATCCCTCATGTTATTATACAGTCCAAAGCACAATGCTTACTAGCAATCTAATAAGAAAATACATTACCTTCCCATTCAACTTATTTGCATATTACTAAACAGCAACAAAAATTGTACACATACTTTGGGCTTGAAGTTGGATGCCTGTATGATCTATTTACAAGTTATCAATTAAAATCACATACAAGTTTCTCTTATTTATTTACAAATTAATCAGGTCAGAACCATGCAGTGCTCAGTCTCACTGTCAGAGAAGTCTGTATTCCATAAAGTTGACACTGTGAATATTGAACTGTCTTTTTGTCAGCTGTGAAAACTTCAGGCCACTTCTAAAGCCCAAATGCTCTGTATGGGAAGCAGAGCACCAAAGCCTCACTCCTGCCTTTTGGAACAGCCTGGCTTTATCAGCTGCAAGGGGGATTTGAAACACTAGCTGTTTACATTTAAAGCAGACAGTGTGAAAATGCATGCTCAGACTAGAGTGTACTAGCTGTCCTGATGTGCAGCATCCTGATCACAGCTGTTTAAGATCAGGTTTTCCTAGTCACAAGAGCAGTATAGGTATGGATGCATAAAGCACAGCCTTGACCCTGTTTAGTCCAATTGGCAGGGGGGTTTTACAACCTGGACAGAGCAAGGTGCCGTGTGCTGTTACCAGTATGCAATGCAGGCAGCTTAAAGGCAGCTCAGATACATTTTCATGAACTGCCACATCAGAAAGAACTGAGAGAAGGCACGTCCCTAGGTCTGGAAACACAACACAAACAGAACAAATAAAGCAAGTAAAGATTTACCACAAAGTCCCTGTGGGCTGACTGCCCACCAAACTGAAGAGGCAATCCCATGCTCTTCATAAGCTCAGCTTCCGAGTCTAATTCAACTTCTTCCAGGTCCAGGGCATGATTAGTATCCACTTTTAATCTCCCATTGGGACAATGGCTCTCCTCCTCAGATGCTTGTTCTTCCCCTGTTAGTAAGTTATATTCATTAATATAATCTGGTTCTGACACCTCAATGCCACAACATGGCACACAAAAGATAGCAGAACTGCCTCTTAAGCTTTCTTTCTCATTTAAAAATCTTCCTCATAAACAGCTCAATTTCTGCATAACTATCAGTAGGAATCAAAATGTAACTTCAACAGCCAAGGCACTGGACTGGGTCTGTCTGGAAAGCTGTTAAGTTCTCCACAGCAGTCTCTATGGCACTGTGTTTGGGATTTGTGGCTGAAACAGTGTGGAGAGCACACTGATGTTTTGTCTACTGCTGAGGAGTACTCACACAGCCTGGTAACCTTCTCTTTGCCTGACTCTGCCCTCCCCAGCAAGCTTGCACTTTATCAAATTGTTAAGCAAAAACATGTTTATAAAATTACAAATATTATTGAGAAAGTAGGAGCTGTATATGGATGGAAATTATGAAATCAAAAGCTCTTGACTCAGTTGATAATACTGAAGGTATTCAAAAATTCAAGGTTTTTGGTTCACCAGTTTAAGATATATTTACTGCCAAATTATCACGTAACATGAGACCTTTCCATTTTTAACTGATTATTCTCACTACAAATCACTCATACATGCACAAAAACATAGTTTACAATCTCATTCTTTCACTCTTCTCACATTGCCTCAATCTAATCTGTGATATTATTTATCAGCTTCTATTTCTGCACAGACTTTTTTTCAAATCAAGATATTATGCTGCTGGATCTACCAATACAACAATGATTAAAAAATAAAAACTCCAAAACAATTATGTTCAGGTAGGCAAACATGAGGAATTCGGGAGATGGAGTAAGGGAGTGGTGATTAATTTGTTAGAGTGTACACCTTGATAATTCCTAGATTACAAGCATGCCAAGTGAGAGACCTACTTTTCTGGTCCTCCTCACATGATTCATTGTATATATGTGAATCATAATTTTCCCCATCAGTGCTATTGCACTTCTCTACTTTTCACTCAGTAGATTACCTAGCAACAGCTAATGTCCTAGGCTGGGGTAGAGACAGAGGAGACAGACATCTAGGATCCACAGGCCCTTCATTATGCAATCAATATTGAATTAAGTTGAAATTATGATTTGAGACCAGGTCAGGGATGTGTGATATAATCTGTTCCATGCAGCAGGTGAATATTATGTGAGGTGGTAAAGTCTATCTGGACAGGAACAAGCACTGCACTTGGTTATACACAAACTTCTACATCAATATCATGGTAACCGGAAAGCTATGTAAGTTTTAAGTTATTATTCCCTTCTGTCCCCACAGCAAAAGTACTGAAAAACTCAGAAGTAGGAACAACTTAAATAACCACACATAATTCACTTTGAGCCTGCACCTCACATTGCATAGTACATTGTATTAGCTTACCTGTACTGTCATTGTCATCTTTGACATAAAATCCTTTTAATCCCAGTTTATATAATTTTCGATCTCTGTAAAAATAAAGACAGACACAGATGCAGAAAGCCACCATTGAAATGATTCTTTTTACAGTAAAAGCAATCATTCAGTGGAAAAAACTTCCCCGGGGATGCAATAAAATCCCCACCACTGGACGTTTCAAGATGACACTTGATGGGGTACTTAACCTCTTCTAGGCTCCGCTCCATGAAAAGCAGGATCTAGGGACCTTTCCAGGTCCCGTCCCACACGGGCTGCCCTGTGACTCCAGACACGCGAAACAAATAAAAAGTAACAACATCTGGAAAAGGCAACACTTTAATTAAAGCCTGCCGGGAAAGTCCACGGGAGCACCAGTCAGAAAACGCTGCAGCTACGCAGTACCCTGCGGAATTACATTTCCTGGTGCTCCTCCCGCTGAGGAAGCGGCTGCTCGCCTGCGGGTGGGGAGCGCCAAGGGGCGGGAGGGCGCGCTGAGCCCCGGCCCACGGATCGGCGTCTGGGGGCTCCTCTCACCCTTTTCTGCTCCCCCCACCGGTGATAAACACATCGCGGTGCTTCTGTGCACAGCCCCGCGAACCCCTGCTCCGCTCGCATCCCCTGGCCGCAGCAGCGCGGCCCGTCCCGCCCGTCCCCAGCGGGACGCTCCCCAGGACACTACTCACTCCACGAAGGCTCGGGAGCAGAGGCACAGGATGCCACCGGCCGCCCCCGCCCGCAGCAGCAGCTCGGCCACCAGCCTGGGGCCCGGCTCCTGCACCATGGCCGCGGGGAGCTCCGCACGCCGGGCCCGGGCCCGGCCCCGCCGCCGCCTTCCGCCGGAACTGCCGCCCGCGCCCGCCCCGCTGCGGCCGGGAGGGCGGCCCGAGGCCGTGCCTGCGCTTCCAGCGACCCCCCGTGAGGGGTTCGAGCGTGTCGGCGGGGTTCAGAGGGGGTAAAAAGGAGCGAGGGAAAGGGCATCGCAGCAAAAGTCTGCAATAAAAGATGCAGCAGCCAAAATCTGGTAAAACCGGGAGTGGGAAACAGAAGTGGGCGATGCTTTTTTGGAGTAGTGACGGGAGCAGAATCATAGAATCACAGAATGGTTTGGGTTGGAGCGGACCTTAAAATCACTTTGTTCCTGTCCTTCTGCCATGGGCAGGGACGCTTTCCACTAAACCAGGTTGTTCAAAACCCCATCCAGCCTGGCCTGGAACACTTCCAGGGATGGGGGAATCCACAACGTCTCTGGGAAACCCCAGTGCCTCACCACTCACAGTAAAGAATTAACGGGAGAGCTTAAAACGGTGAGGGACTGGGGACAGGATGGGCAGAGGGAGTCAGAATGAAAACAAAGCCTGGTGAGAAAAGGGGCTTGGGAGGAGGCAGGGTGAGGCAAGCAAGGTCGGAATGAGGCTTTGGAGGCAGAGGTTGGGTAGGAAGGAAGGAAACCATTGGGAAGCAGCCATGTGTGATAGGGCACAGTGATACAGATAACCACGTTTTGTTCACAGATTTCTTTAATGTGGGGTCTTGCTCCAGGCAATAGCTCAAGATATAACCTGGGAAAACGCCATTGAGAGACCTGAGACTTGAGAGAGTTGGAGGGTGTTGAGAATAGGAGGTTGGTTGGAGACAAGGGGAAGTGCAGTGATGAGCAGACCACAGGATCCTGCCCTGTTGAATCAGATTCTATCCTTTTATCTCCTGTAGAGAATTTATATGATGGTGCACTAGGTTTGAGAGATTTCCTGCATGAAACATTGGGTGATTGACTGCTCAGTTCTACTTAGATTGCTTAGAGTTTATCTATAAGATGCATGGAATTCATATCTGTAAAAAAGCCTGCCTTGAGATCACTGGGACAGGCTTTCTCAGATAAAAATTATAGACTTTGGGATCTCTTCTTACCTGCTAACCTGCTTAATGGACAGTGAAAGAGTATGAGAAAGAAATGCAGCCTTCATATCTGCCCTGCTTTTAGGCCCTGTCCTGCTTTCCAGGACAGGGTTAATTTTTCGCCGTAGTGCTAAAATGGAGAATACTATTCCTAAAGCCCTCTGGAATGTGTTTGTTTTTGACAAGCTGGGATACTGGGTGTTATGTTACCTGCATTCAATGCATGATAAGTGTGCCATTTGTCTGCTGTGCTGTCTGTTTCTGTTTGCATCTGTGCATTTTAGGTAACAAGGCTGTACAGCCTCATGAGGGTGCAAGATGTCCTCAGGATTTATAAGACATTCCATACAGAAAATATGCAAAGAGGAGTTTGGATGCAGAAGGATGTTCAGGTGGCAGTAGCACAACCGCAACAACAAATTCCATCCATTTACAAAAAAAAAAAAAAAAAAAACAAACCTTTATTGTATCCTGAATTAGCCACCATCTTATGTTAGTCAGGGCTTGAATATGTTTATCACTACAGTAATTAAATACTTTAGAAATATAGAGAAAGACTGCACCAGTTCTAGCATTCCTGTGGGTCTAACTTCGTCTGCAATTAGGGTGATATATCACCTTCATATTTCAAAAGTGAAGATGCCGTAAAATAAAAACCTTTCAACACGAATCATTTGGCAACAGCCAAATGCTGTGCGTAAAAGTTGAATTGTGAAGTGCAAAATATTTTGAGAACTATGATACTCCTCTTCTGAAGGAAGAAATGCTGCATTTTTAATGAAATGGAGTGATTTGCACTATTGTATAAGAACAAGATGCCTCTTTTATGATATTGCAGCCCAATATCCTTCAGCCTGCAGGAGCAGCCACCATCAGGTAAGGCTAAACCTATGTGGGAATGCCTCCTAATACTCTCCCATTCCCCACCCACCTGCAGCTGATGACATGTTTTCTGCCTGTTTAGTAAGACAGTGGATTTCTTCTCATTATACTTGTCCAGTTTACCCCACAGCTGTTGCATGAGAAGGAGCCTGTTCCATTTTGAACATGGCATCTCCCAGCTTCAAAGGATGCTTCCCTTATAAAAAGAATAAATGAGAAATTGATCCATACTCAGCTACTGTACTGGTGGATTTTATAGCTACCAGTCCTTATAATCTCTTCCAAGATGACAAACCCTGCCATATCCAATGTTCCTCCTGAGGGAGCTGGTCTATACCTCTGGTTTTCCCCATTACTCTATTTCTTTTTGTACTGTGCTCTACTAGAGATACCCCCTTTGGACCAAGGCTGCACTGATAGGTCTGACCTAGGCAGGGCAATGCACTTGGGCTGTGATTTCTAGCACACATGACTTTAAAATGTGGTACTTATACCAGCAGAAAGATGCTTGTGACAACATTTGTTTCACTTTAGGTTGCACTGGCAAGTAGCATGTTTCAATTAAAGTAAAATAAGCCAAATTTCTTTTAAAAATTCTACTGATAAGATTCTACTGATTCAAAAAGTTAAATGTAATGAAATTAGTAAAAGTTTGCTATTGCTAAGGAGCCTGTTTTACTGGAAGATAATGGACTGCTCCACACTGAGTTTGTGCAGGGCTGGTATGTCCTTCCACTAGAACCAGACATGATTTGCCTGATCCACGTGGATGATACCAAAGCAACCTGCAATGCTGTAGCCTGTTCCCCAGGCCACCTGCCCTTCCCTGCCCACCCTTGCTTTCTTCTGGTAGATCCTGTTCTGAAATGCTTCTTCTCTACTCCCCCACCTATTCACCTATTTCTGCTTCTTGCTCCTTGCTCTCACACGCAGTCATGGGGCTCAGCTTCAAAGCCCTTCTTGGACCTATCTGTTGTTATTTTTTTTATATATCTTAGGTGATTGTGAAGATCTCCCCTTTGCAGTGATCCTGGCTTTGCTGCTTTTATCTGTGCTTCTCAGAAGGTGACCTTACCTCCCAACTGGCTTTAAAGCATTTCATTATTTCCTTTTTAGATCCCTTTGCAAAGCTAACTTCCATGACAAATACTGACCAAATAATGATAAACATAATATAAATGTTTATGAAGTGGAACATATCCTCACAGTAATTCTTACCTACTCAATAATTCTGAGCTCTACCCTTACATTCACATCTCCCTTACCATGTAAGAATAGTGCTGGACAAATAAGGCAAGTATTTCTAAGACAAGTTGAAGCTTTTGATATGTTTATGTATGAGCTCTCAGAAAACAGCATTCACTGCTTCCTTGAAGGAAATTATTTGATTAGATATGTATCTGACTATAATTTAAAAAATCAAATAGTTTATCAACATCTCCCTTTATAAGCAGATGATAAGACTAAAAAATTAAGAACAGTATTTAAACAGAGTAAAATTTTCTAATTTACGTTTTTCTAAAGACAAATGATTCTAGTACCTTTATGTGGTGGATAAGCTGAGAGAAATATCTGAGAGTGTTTAAGTCAATGCATTACATTCTCTCTTAGCAGGAAGGGATAGGTAAACCTGAATTCCCTACATGAGCATCTCTAATCTCTGTAATCCATATATTGAAAGATTTGATTCTGCTGAAGTATCTGGACAACTTTCTGCAACCTGTGCCCTGGTTATGGCTCATCAAAATGCCAGTAATAATGGTCTTTGTACTTGAATTTTTTTCTTCCTGGTGCTCTGTATCTTTTCAGTCTTTAGCTTCACACATATAAGAAAAAGGATGGCTTGAAGAGGCATTATTCCAATGAACTGGACCAGAAGGTGGCAAATGGTGACATCTGGGGAACTTGTATGGAAAATTGTGGCAAGCTAAGTGAGGGTTTTTTCTTTTAGCTTAAAAATAGTCTCTAAGAAAGAGGAGAAGATGTCACATGTCACTTCATCAGTTGCAGATGCACACAGAAGGACATACAATTGGATTAAGCTTCAGAGACACTCCAATCCTCTCAAAAGGTATTGGCCAATGTACAAATAACCAAATACTCAAATACTATTCATCACTTGCAGAATTAGAGGTCTCACAGTAATATCTCCTTTACACTTTTTTTGGTGAAGATGGGAGTCCACTAAGCAAATGCAAATCACAAGGTCATGGTTGTTTAACATGATTTTGTGACCATCTGTGATAGAGTTTTTTTTTTTCTGTGTCAAAGTCCCCTTTGACTCTTAGTTATGACTGATCTGGCACATGAGAAAGTAATTTTATGTGGCAATATTATCTCAGTGGGAATTATCTATAATCCTCCTGAAAACTTTGTGCTTCTAATTTTTGATCAACTTTTGCTTTTATTTCAAAATACATAGACTCATTTAGGTTGGAAAAGATCACTGAGCTCAGCTATTAGCCTAACACTGCCAAGCCCACCACTAAACCATGTCCTATAGAGCCACATCTGCCAGTCTTTGAAATACCTCCAGGGATGATGACTCAACCACTTCTCTGGGAAGCCTGTTCCAAGGTTTTGCAACCCTTTTCCATGAAGAAATTTTTCCTTATATGCAACCTAGATCTCTCCTGGTGCAACTTGAGGCCATTTCCTCATGAAGGAAATCCCAGCTTGAACATGAAGCCATCCCAGGTAAATTGGGTATTATTTTTAAATGGTAGATGAGCCAAACAAATGTTTAGAAAGACACAGAGCAAACATGGTATCCAGACAGATTGTTTAAGTCTATTTCTTACTATATAGTGCATTTTTGATCTCTAATTGCCTTCTAAGGTGTCTTCTTAAAGACAATTATAACTTCAGTCATCTAGTAATGGGCAGAATCCTCTAATTATGTTGTAGCTGTACTCAGATTGTGTCATTAGCCAAATCTATGGGAGCAGCAAGTTCTTGTAATCATTGTGGTTGCCTTAGCTCTGATGGGTTGTTCAGTATTTGCAGTTATAGTGAAACAATAATACTGTTAAACAGTAATTACTTAACTTTCACAGAGCAAAACAGAAGTGTTTAAGAGAAAATCTACTGAAAAACATTAAAAAAGAGTACTTCAGCCACAGCTCCACATTCTGTGATTCTAGGACAGAATATGAATTTTAATTGCTCTTACATTTCTATAGTGAAGGGCTCTGGGTTTCTTTGTTGTTGTCTTGTTTGCTTTAGTTTTGTTTTTTTAATGTGTATGCATTTTTTTGTGGGTTTGGTTTTGGTTTATTTTGTTTGTTAGCAAATTCAGCTGCCTGCTGCTGTCTAAGCATCATCTTTGAATCATGTGGGAATTGTAATTAATTGGAACAGTACCTATTTGATCTTACCAGTTATCTTGCATGTTAACCTAATGGTTCTGTTTCTGCCCAGTGTAGTCTTGAGTTTAACTTTTTTTATTGCATTTTTTTTTCTTTTTTTGGTATGGTAGTAAATACAGTTAAATCATAACCAGTTCTGTAGCTTTAGCTGAATGATTGGCCAGATCATTTATTTTACAAATGGTCACTATTCATTTGCACCTTTGAAAGTGCTGCTGATGTAGTTTAAGCCAAAGAAGGCCACATAATAGGACTGTGTATCCACCAGGGACATCTTAAAAATCAGTTTGAAGATGTATAGCTTTTATTCTTCTTCATAATAAAGCATATTGATCATGTAATTGGGTTTTTATATATATTCCTATAAGTAAGTTTTATAGTGCTTTATTGGAGCTCTGTTTTCCAATATAGCTCTGAAAAATTATAACTTCATGTTCCTCTTGTTGGTTATTAACTTTTACTTGTGGATTTGTGGATTTTTTGGCATTGTATAAGAGCCTTAATCATAAACCCATAATACTTAATTACATCTACATCTCACTGAAAAGATTGTTTCTAATCTAAAGAGTGAGTAGCAACTTTCATGAAGAATGCAAGACTTTTTATGCTTTCAGGCTGAAAAGAGCTGTCAAAGAAAGACAATTCAAAGGATATGGCCATAGGCAAGTGTTTTCAGAAACCATTAATTTTCACCTCAACAGCCACCACTAACCACAAAACAAGATCCTGCTGGTTTAAGTATCTGCAGGTAACAAAACAAATGTGATGGATCTAAGCTCCCAGGAAACAGGGTGGCAAATCAGGGATGTGCCCTTGCCTATCTGCAAGTAAAGCAGTTTAATGTTAGTCCTTCATCATAGAAAGGAGGTCTTCCATACAGGGCTCTTCCTCTGAAACTCAGCTTGTTCCTGCTGAGGTCCTGATCTGCAGATGCAAGGATGTCCTTGGTGGGCTGACCCCTTGCTAGAGCTTCTTTTTAGGTTGAAAACTTTAGGTGACCAGTAGCTTTATTATTTTCTTTCTGTTAAATTCATAAGGATTATATGTGTATTTCTTTCATGAGACATTTGAATTATATGTTTTAAATTTATTTGCCATGTTTCATGATTAATATCTTTAATAAAATTCTAGGGGGTGTGCTGTTTCTCTGGGACTAATCATTGAAGTCTCTTGCTTTTCAGCTCATACTTGAGGATCCAAAAGTTTTAGCTACATTTTACTTTTCAATGCTCTTGTTGAACAGGAAACTTTTATTTAATTCTGCTCTTTCTACACTCTCTCAGCTCATCACTTATTTTTAATTTCTTTAGTTATAGCATGACATCTATGAGAAATCAGAGACTGTTCATCTGGGAGGTATTTTCCCAGGTTCAACATCTGGGCTGCAAATTACACCAATGCATGTGAAAAGAGATTACCTACTGAAACGTAATTTGGAAATAAGAAATTTCCTTTCTGTAATACAAGCTCATATTAAGGTGACAACATAAAGAGAGGAATGGCATAGGAATGCACAGGACTGTAGCCAGCAACTGTCTTTGATATAATTAGATCATCAAGAAGAAGCATGTTAACTTCCAACTACATTTCTGCTAGGAAATGAAATAGTCAGTCATCTGAGTTAAAGACCTATTGTAACTTGAGTACAATTCAGGGGTACTTAAGCTAATTGCTCATTGTGTTTTTAATAGCATATGACTTTTTTAACACCAGGGACTGTGGCAGGCAAGACTTGTTTCACTTAAGTGGTTTAACTCAGATCAGGATCTAAGTGGTTTACTGATTTATTAATGACACATAATTAGCTGACACTCTGTGAACTTCACCTTCTGGATCAATATCAACAGGCTGACAGAGAAACCAGACTGCAAAACACTTGCAGGATGTTAAAACACACCTCTAAATTGCTAAGCTCCCTAATCTCCACCATTTCTAGTCCCACAGTCCCACAGCATACTCAGGTGTGCACACCCCTATCTTACAGGACAGGGGGTGACAAGTGCACCCCTCTCTTGTGACCATGCTGGAGAGGGGGTTCCTGTGTCCTTATGTGTACCAGTGCAGGTCTCTGCTGCCTGCTAGTCCATATGCTGGAAAGAAGGAGCTCCATGGGCTCCAAGCTGTGGGTTCTCCTGCTCTTACACCCTGTTTTGGTAGGATACAGAACATAATGGCAGCAGGGTGACTTCTGGCAGCATCTAAGCCAGGGATCAAACTGCTGTGCTGAGTGTCTTCCTCTGCCATGTCACCCCACAGTCACAAGTTTCCTTCAATTTTTTGTACTTCTCAAGCTCTTTTCTCAAAAGCCTGTTTATAATCCTCTGGTTGCTGCTTAATCCAACAGATCCCTATAGTAAGCAGACATTGTCATTATTCATTTCCTGTTTTGGGGTAACCTTCTCTCAGGTCAGGCAGTTTTGGGTGTCCTGTTTTCACAAACAGGATGAAAACATCCTGTTTTCACTCTCCTTTCATACAATGAGTTACTCTTTAAGACAGGTCCATCAGGAGATTTTGTTACCTTGAAACTCAACTGGTATAAAATTACTATTATAAGATTTTATGGTTTTGACAGGTAAGGAGCTTTGTGGGGGTAGAAGAAACACCAGGTGGTCTATCACTCAGCATGGATACATCCTTGGTGACTCCTACTTTATTGCTGGTTTGCCCAGCATGAGGCACAGGCTCTGTCACTCCATAGCTGGTCATCTCAGAGTTAAAATGCCAGGGAAATATTCTCATTGTATGAGATTATGCTAAATAAGAAGTATTTCAGATTAAAATATTTTTATGAAACTCACAGATAAAAATGTATGCCTACAGTAATTCTGGTAAGAAAAAAAGTGACATAAAGGGACAAACTGAAGAGAGTGTTACCTCAGTCTCTTTAGCCATGACCAACTGTAGCTAACCAAGACTGAGGAAAGAAAAAAAGAATAAGCCATGTATGCTATTGTAGGTCTCCTGATAAAGTTGAATTACATAAATTCTGAAACCAGGCCACCACCAGGGAGACCGGCTGGGCAGGGATGTCTCATCAGAATCCCCAGTGCTGCTCCCCTGAACTTTGTGGCAGATGGTAGAAAAGGCCAGAGTGGAGGATTCACAGAATCACTAGGTTGGAAGAGACCTTAAAGGTCATCGAGTCCAACCCATGCTCCAGCACCTCAACTAAACCATGGTACTGAGTGCCACATCCAACCTTTTTTTAAACACATCCATGGATGGTGACTCCACCAGCTCCCTGGGCAGACCATTCCAGAACTTTATCACCCTTTCTGTAAAAAACTTTTTCCTAATATCCAGCCTCTATTTCCCTTGGTGCTGCTGAAGCCTGTGTCCTCTGGTTCTGTCAGTTTCTACCTGGTGAAAGAGACCAACCCCCACCTGACTACAGCCTCCTTTCAGGAAGTTGTAGAGAGTGATAAGGTCTCCCCTGAGCCTCCTTTTCTCCAGGCTAAACACCCCCAGCTCCCTCAGTTGTTCCTCACAGGGCTTGTGTTCCAAGCCCCTCACCAGCCTCGTTGCCTCCTCTGGACACGCTCAAGCCTCTCAACGTCCTTCCCAAACTGAGGGGCCCAGAACTGGACACAGCACTCAGGGTGTGGCCTCACCTGTGCCAAGTACAGGGGAAGAATGACCTCCCTGCTCCTGCTTGCCACGCTGTTCCTGACAGTGGATGGAAGGATCTGAGCAGAAACACCCTCAACACAGGGTGTTACCAGCCTTGAAGGGGCAACATCTCCTTCCTGGCCTCTTGGCCTCTCCCTCTCTTCCGAGGCTCAGCTTCAGGGTACAAGAGGCTCTGATAAAGTGATAGTCACAGGAGGATTTCTGGGAAAAACGAGGGGCCATTGCACTTGGGCACACACCAGGCAGCTTCAAGTGCATAAATAAGGGACTTTAAAGTAGAGGAAAGGTCTGAGACAAAAATCAGGATCTTTTGCACTATGTGCAAGTACCATGGGATGCTCTGGGTAAGGTATCATGTGGATCTATGGTATCAGATAAAGCCAGTGACATCTTTATGAATCAGGGAAGTGCAATAGCTGATATAAAAGCCTGCAAGTGACATCCCGCTAATCTTCAGGGATTCCTATGTAAGTGATGAGAGATTAAACCACCAAACTGACTTTTAGAACGAAAATAAATCAGACATGAACAGACTATTCTGGAAACACCACCCTTGCAGCATTTCAATAGATTTTGCAACAAGTCTTGCAGTGGTAAGACCAGAATAAGAAGAAATATAAAGCTGGCATCAGATAAATAGCATAGTAGTTCATGGATTTTTTTTCATTTCAAAGCAGTTCTGTACATAAAGGTGCTTCACTTTCAGCACTTAAATAAAAATCCTAGAAAGTGATTTTTTACTGTGCAGTTCACTCAGCTCCCTTGCTGTTGACAGTGGGATTAGGACTGTCAGTACTAGAGCACTGGTAGCTTGTGAGTCTTTGCAAGCAGGAGGGGTTTTGCCAATGACTTTCAAAGGTCTTTGCTGATAGTGGAATAATACCAGGTGTTACCACAGTGACTGAAGGGAAATGGTCATAGTTTCTGCTGCTTATCTGTTCCCAGTAGGATTCATTTACCTCAGCTCCTTTTACCTGTGAAAGCCTTAGCCATGTTCTTTTATTGCCTCTCACTTCTTTTTTTTTTTCACCTAACACTTCTTCATACCTGTGCCTTAGCACAGTAAATCCTACTGTTTATTAATGACATTCTTGTAATCGCTGTTAGCAGTCCTGGCCTCCTTTCCAGGACTTTTGACTTCATTCATTTTGTGGAAGCACTTGCAGAAGAACTGTGCATCTTTGAACTTGGTGTTCAGAAGTTAAAAGCAAAGGAAGAGCCTGCAGTTCACTGGGCTGTAACCTGCTGCATGAAAAACTTCTTCAGAAAATCCCTTTGGTTTTGTTAGCAGAGTTCCCTTAAAATAATTTTGACTTGGAATTTCCAAATTAATGTTAGTGCAGGTTTATAGTGACATATGTATTTTCATACTTATTTTAAATGACAGCAGGTTAGAAAATAAGCTTTCATTTTTGAAAGAACAACTGTGGAAATATTCTTTCAATCACTGCTATTTAAACTGTTAAGCAATACATAATGAGTGATTACAACTTGTTTTAAAATAGCTTTGTTATTTAAGAATAAAAACATTTCCTGATCTTTATGGTTGGTTTTTTATTAGGAATTAAATATGAAGAGATGTTATCTGGTAACAGATTCTTTTATACAAAAGGAAAGGGATGGTCTGGTATCATCTAGTTATTACATGTCCTTCCAAGGGTACATTAGGTAATTTTCTGGAAGAAGTATTTATTTGAGCTGGCCAAAGCCTCTGCACCTGTGATATGTTTGTTTGTCACCAGATGCAGGACAATTTAACAATCCAAAGCAGTCTGTAACTGTTCAAGCTTCTTTGTAAGCTTCAGAAGATGCTGCAGAAGTCTCTGGGAATTCTTGAATTTTTGAGCTGAAAATGGAAATGCAGTCTTGCCTGAGGCTTTCAGTCACAGTGCAACCTATAAAGCAAACAAAAGGACTGTCCATAGGTAAATTGTCTTTTTTGCCATTTTTATTAATAAAGAATTTTCAAATTGTGTGTGTGTGTGTTTTGCTTTTAGAATTGCTCCTCTATTAGGAGTCTTCCTTTGCCATTTCTGAATTAAATGTAAATTTTTCGGTCACCCTCCTCTGTGGATGTGAATGTGCAATGCATCGTTCTTTTTAATATTTATGACTAGAGGGAAAAAAACCCCATGAATTTTAATACCTCTAATAGGAAGTAGCTTCTTGCACTTGATTATATTGTATGCAGAAATACTATGTTGTGCATAGAACAACAAAGAAATAAAGTCTCAGGTGCAGATTTCTTAAGCAGCTTCTTTGCAAAGTGTAACAAAAAGTTTGATCACAGAAATGGGTAACTCTATTACTAGGACAATCTCCTGTGCTCAGCCTGTGACAATTTAATATTCATCTTCTCAGATTTCTGACTTCAGAATTATTCTTACTTGCTTCATGTGCTTGTTTATTTTGGTGTTATTTTTAAGTGTGAATTTAAATTCCAGATGATAGCATGGTACATGTATTCATGTATTCATAAGTTACACATACTGGTGCTAAAAAAGCTGTTATTGAATTGGCTTGTAATAACTACATAAGAGTCACAGGAGCACTATAATCAACAAATTTTAGGCCTCTGTAATAAAATGAGCACTACACAAGCAAAGCATGCCATATGCTATGCTCTTGGTTTTTCTTCACAGGATATTGACCACATTGGCATTTCAAAATATTTGAGTGCCAAGGCTCAATGATAATTGCAAAAATATTTAATTCTTGACTGCCCACTGAATCTTGACTAATGTGTATTTTCAGTTACTGTGTCCTCAGCATGTTGTGAGGAGTTACACTGTAGGATGCCTTGCCTGAAGCTGTGATTTGAAGTTTTTCATTCTGAGCACCTGAAAATTTATGAACAGCATGATGCAGAAACACACTGGAAGAACCTTTGCTTATTGCTTATTACCATGATGCTGTTGTTATAGATTATGGTTGATTTCTGCATTAACACAGCCTGCCTCTGCCACTCAGCAACTGATCACTTTATCAGCAGGCTACTAGGTAAATACTTCTGTGGTAAATAAAATGTTTAGAGCCTTGATTTGTAATCTAAATTCAGCCTTCATACCACAATATGCAGGATGGATTTCCTGTTTTTCTGTTTGGATTTCATTTACGCTCAATTTAGACACAGCATTGTCAGCTGGGAGAATTAATTACTTAATTATTTTTACAAGCATTTGATGTCAGATTTGCAAGCAAAGGTGTGCACAATTTTAAACAACCTTTCACATCAGCATGACAAATGGATTTCATACACAGTAATTAAATCATTCTACACTGCTGTGTAGAAGCAGAAAAGGCAAATACAAATTTGAGAGCTGTGCAAAGGAACAGGGGACAGCATAGCCTTGGCAGAAGAAAGAGGAGTTCCGAAACAACTTACTCAAAGAATGACCCAGACAGGAGATGTAACTCAGCCCAAGGATTCAGGTTCAGCTCTCTGTGACCTCGAGTCCAGTTTGGTGCCTTACACTGGTGACATAGAGCTTTGAGAAGAGTATTTTTGAGCTGCAAGACCTGAGCAATAGCCACATAAGATGAAAAAAGTAATAAGACAGGTGAAGTGTAATTATTGAGGTGGTAATTGCTAGTAACTGAACAACAGAAAATAGCAAGGAAAAAATTAGGGAATTGAAAGAAAATGGTGAGCAACAGTGTTGTATGGTAGTCCCAGCTATTCATGCTTTTGTTAACCAATAAATAATTGCTGAGTAATTTTTGATCTATATATATACTGTTCCTAAAATCTCTCTGTAAATGATGAAATACGACCAAACCTAAAGAGTGAGAGTCTCTATAATCTGCTCTGTATGTGCATGAGAGTCTCATCCATCTGAGTGGCTGGATTGGTTGGAAAGCTGTGAATTCTGCCTTCTGCCTTGTGATTCCTCAAGAGAGCAAAACAGACTTCTTTTTTACAGCATGAGCATATGTCTGCATGACATATATCTGTATTTGCCCTTTGCAAACAGATGTCATCTTAGAACCATGCCATGCCCCTACATACCCCTACAGGTTACATGAAATAACCTGCTGGTTTAAGATTATGTGAGCCCACTTTTCTGTAGAATTACAGGGGACTTTTTTTATTTTGCAAACAAACCAGGTTCACACTGCACATTTTTGGCACTGTGCCACTAATCTGCGTCAATTTTGTATGTTTGATTCTTTATCAGCCTGCTTATCAGATATGTGATTGGACTGCTATTTCAGGATGAAGCACAGATAATCTAGTAATACTTAATTTTACGTGTATCTCCCTCTCTTATGTTACAACTGGCATGTCCATAGTTTTTACAGTTCTGTCCTAGGATCAAAACTGGGTTTTGTTTGGGCTTTTATCCTTTCTTTATCAATTCTCCTATGAATCTATCTCAAGTAATTTAGTATTTAATGCTTATAGTATACAGCTATCAAGTATAGCTAATTTACTTCTTTTCTATTCTATTCTATTCTATTCTATTCTATTCTATTCTATTCTATTCTATTCTATTCTATTCTATTCTATTCTATTCTATTCTATTCTATTCTATATTCACTCAGTTTCACTCAATATCTCCAAAAAGTAGACCAGTCAATTTATGTTATCCTACACACAAAGACTTTCTTTAATACCAGGAAGGGAAATTGTACTTATTAACAGATAGCAAGTGCATCCAGAAGAGGGCACAAACAATGTTTTTTTTCTTAAGAATGTTAGACATTCTGTACTACAGTAGACCAGAAATTCCAGTTAGCCCAATGTGCTCTGAGAGAGGCAATAGCAAATGCTATTTAGGAAGACCATGTGAGTCTGGCCGTGCTCTCTTTTACCTGTGCATTTCTGCAGCATGCAAAAATATTAGGAGTGTTACAGGGAACATTTCTGCCTGTCCTGTTAAAGGACCAGTTATTCATGACTTTGTCTAAACCCTTTCTGAACTCATTTCAATTTTTGAACTTTGTCTAAACCCTTTTTGATAACCTCTGCCTTTATGAGCTTCTTTGGTAGGGAATTCCAGAAGTTCAGTGTCTGCTGTGTAATCAAGTAATTCCTTTTATCTTTGTTTAAACCAATCTCCTACTAGTTTCATTGAGTTTGCCTTAGTTCCAGTGCTGTGGGGTTGATGAAGAGTCCTCTGTTCACTTTTCCTGCTGCCTTTATGACAAAATAAACCCCAACCACATTTCTCTCTGCCTTCTCTTCTAAATGGCTGTAAACATTCAGCTAATGATTTCAAACAACCATTGCTGATAATGCCAGGATCTCTTTTTTGAATTATGAGTTAAATGTAACTTCCTTCAAAAGCACTTTGGAACTGATCACAATTTTCGGTTGTTCTAATTTATCAGTAAAATGAGCTGTGTGGTTACTTAATCTCTGTGAATTATTCAAGGAATTGGCTCTAGAACTGGTTTAGAACTTCTTCATTCCAAAATTTTGAGAAATTAATATAGAGAATAAAATAAAACAGGACAAATGTTGCCGGAAGGAAAAGTACCTCCCTAATGGCATTTCAAAATTTCATTGACAGATAGGAATCTTGATACTAGAAATGTATGCATTCTAAATTGTTCAGAAATGTATGCAGGAGGCTGGTCTCAGGGATAAACATTGCCTAAACTTCCCGATAATGACAGTCTCATTGCACCTCCAGGTGGGAGTGCACCAGGATGAACACAGGGCCAGGGAGCTGTGCCTCAAAGACAAGCCTTTCCCTTATAATCTTACTATTAAAATGAAACTCCATTAAAACTGGAGGAGGTAGATATGCATAGCTGGTCATATCCTGTCTTGGCAATCAGATCTAATTTTAACTCAGTTTTATTGTGCTGTGGTTACCTAAACCAGCCTAACGTTACACTTCTGCCAGAGGTAAGAAGTCCAGCATTTCTACACTTTTTGCTTACAGCCATTTCCTTTGATTTTCTGTACTTTAAACTTGTGATTTAACTTAGGTAGAAACAATACATAGTGCAATTTGCCCTACTAAAATGTATGTTATTACTTGCCATGATTTCTCTGAAAATGCCTTCCACTTGCTGTCTGGATCAGGTCCAGACCTTTTTTTGTGATTATCTGGTATTTATCATAACTAGGGTCACAGTTCTGTGCTTTTTAGATACTTATTAGGTCTTACACTGGGGTAAAACAGACCCTGAAGAAGAGAGGGAACAGAGAGATAGCACAGAACACACAGCTGGTTAGTAGCTTGCAAAGAATCAGGTGAGATTTTATCTTGTTTTCAAGAAAAATGTTCTAACCAAATATAGACCAAGTTGCCCCAAAATCTGCCCTGAGATATACAGGCAGATTGATAACAAAAATCAGCTAGCAACATATAGGTCAAAGTGAATGTTGCAGCCAGACTGGTTATCAACAGAATCTCTGAGATAAAAGGGTGAGGAATTGAATTTCATCTGCCTAAAGTATATGACCCTTTCTTTGACCTAGATAAAAAAAAAGAAAAAAAAATGCCATCACATAGAAAGCATAAAGGAGATTTGTTTCAATTACAGGGCAGTGTTGTCACAAGATAAAATGCTTATCTTGGTAATAAATACATGTAATTTGGAAAGAGTATCAGAAAACATTCTGGAATAATGTTATGAATGTGAAAAAGCTAAAAGGTTTTAAAACTGAGTTTGAACCATTTTGAAAAGAGTATATAGAAAATTCTCAGGGAGAAAATTAAGTTCTTATATATTGCGTGTGGGACTGCCTCTGTAGGAGTAAGAAAAAGGGACTTTTATATACATTTCTACATTCTCTACAGTAAGAGAATTCAAACATTATATTGATCTATGTGTCTGTTTCTGCTGCTTGTCTTTGGAATAGAACAAAAGGCTCTTCCTCCCTCTTTCTTAATCTTTCCACCTCTTTCCTAACCCTGGGCTTGCAGGACAAAATGTCATTGTGTTTCTATTGACATTAAAGCTGCCAGGTGTATTTCTAGTGAATACTCCTTATACATTCAGCATACCTTTGGCCAGAATTGCAGTCAACAGGGAATCTTTCCTTAAGTCAGTCTGGCAGGGACAACAGGTTTTTCCCACCATCTGTGAGTTTTCTTCAACAAATTCCTTCTTGTTGCAGGTAACTCTGTCATTGACACCTCCCTTAATCTTTCCTGTTCTAGTCCTGTGACACTTAATTGCTATGGCTCTTGATCTCTTATTAAAATTCTTAAGCTACCTGATGTGGAAGCATCATGTGCCATTGCAAGTACAGCAGATGTATTATGGGCTTCTTCAGTAGCGGGTTCCAGATTTTTCTGGAGACTGGATTCATACAGATCTTTCCAGTTCTGTTTTTATATTGCAAACAGGACTTGAGTGTCTTCTTCCTTTTAGAGTTATTCTGCACACTAATGGCTCTTTTTTTAGCCCTGGAAGTGGGTAAAGTGCAAATTTCATCTTTGCTGAACACCGGGGAAATGAAACAGAAAGACAGAAATAGTTATCCCACCTAATTTTATGTGTTTAGATTTGTTTGATCCAGCTCTCCTTGACAAAACAGACCAAGATAACTTAATCACTGGGAAGTATTGAGGGGAAGATGTTGCAACAAAGCAAGTTTGATTTGGACATACAGCCTACCTTTTGGACCTCTTGCATTTCTCAAGAAGGATGTCACCTACTGAACCAACCATGCTTGATTACTGACTCACCTCCTGCTTGAATTAGATACCAGTATCCACAAAGTTGTGAGCTACTATTCTGAGTCCCTCAAAATATATGGACAATCAAATGGGAGATATTTGAAAAAATAATTTGGAGTAGTTAATTCAGTGGTTAGCCAGAAAAAGATAATGGATTTTTGAAAGAGTTGATATTTTAAGGAGTAAGAGAAATAGAGATGAAATTACAGTGTATATCTATTTTATCCCTCTAGCTTTTCAACTCTTCAAAACAGATAAAATTTTTATGTTTTTTCAATAAAGTACACATTTTGGCTAAAATTTGAATAAAATTGAGTTTGAATAGAGAATTTTACAGTGCTAAGGGGCTGTCAAAGAGATGCCTACTCTGGACTAGCTGTAAAATTTTTCTCATCTGAATAAGATTGGATGAGATAAAAGCATTCTATCAGAGATATTTCTGCTTTTGCCTAGGTCAAGAAAGTCACTATGTGTAGTTCTGGATCTCTGTTCTCTGTGGCAAGGGTGACCCAGATCTCCTGTGAACAGAGGCATTGGACTTTGAAGCAGTTCTGAGGAATCAGGCATCCTCATGTCTCTTGCAGTTTCTCTACAGACCAAGGAATAGTATAAAAAGAAAGCCACCAAGGAAGAATCACTCAGCTTACATATATTCTGTGAGAAGGAAAGAAAATCAGCCAGATCAATTTTTTGCCAAAGGTTAAAAATCCCCACTTTTTTAATAAAGAAAATGATTGCTAGGTTTTA
This sequence comes from Urocynchramus pylzowi, assembly GCA_013397555.1. NCBI lineage: Eukaryota > Metazoa > Chordata > Aves > Passeriformes > Fringillidae > Urocynchramus > Urocynchramus pylzowi. The sequence goes on from VZRH01008255.1 coordinate 1,016,809, forward strand.
TTTCTGTTTGCATTTATTTGTTCAAAACTCTGATTTGTACTTCTGAGTAAGTTGTCTGTGTTTGCTTTTACTAAGCAATTAATCTTCACTGCTATTTAATGAGAAGAAAAATTACATAAAAATAAATTCATTATTATTAAGTTACAAGAAAGAGAGAAAAAAATTAAAACAGTGTTCTTCAAGAAGGAAAGCAAAAGAAGGTGGAGCTGTATATGAAGACCTCACATTATACCAGTATAAGAAATTATGATTACAGAACTTAAAAGGTATTTTCAGTAGAAATTAGTCTTATTCCTTCACTTAACTGCTAAAGAAAAGATAATAGTGTGAGAAGTGAGGATGTGAGTTTCTAGAAGATTAAAAAAAAAAAAA
>VZRH01008255.1:1017233-1028199 GCA_013397555.1 Urocynchramus pylzowi
AGTGTGAAAAGGGGGGATGTGTGTTTAGAAGATTAAAAAAAAAAAAAAAAGGTGTTCTAGAATTGCATTTCATTAAAACCAGCTAACAATGCATTCCAGATTTAGTTTGTGAAAACTTAGGGAGCTGTATTCACACTTCTGATAAGAAATTACATGTTGGAGAAGAAATATCCATGCAAAGTGCAACCATTCACTTGGTTTCTCTTTTACTGGCATACCAAAAGGAGTGCAAGGTCAGTCCATCAGCTGTTTTCTGTTACAACCCTTGCTTGAGAAACTGCCATGATCTCAGCATGGTCTCAAAAATCTCATGGTCTCAAAAATATTTTAAGCAATAGTAGATTAAAAGTAATATTGTAGCCTTCCACACAATGTATCTGGAGACCTATTCTCTTAGAGAGCATATTTTGTCCCTTTTGCAAAGTCTGATGCCACTTGCCTTGTGGAGTAATTTTTACTTTCTAGGAACACAAAGACTGAGATGAATGTCTTGACACTTAGTGGAGCTGCATGAAGGTCCATGAAGGCTTCCATGGAGGCTTCATGAACATGTACCTCAAGAAGTCAATACTATCTATCCAAAATGCCTTAGACAAAACAGTTAAAATCACAAAGAAGACTGGAAAAAAAGTTCCCCAAACTAGAAATGAGTAATAATCATTTTGGGGAAAAGAAGGAAACAAAGCAACTTCGTGTTATGGCTATGCAATTAATCAGAAAACTACCAATCTACCAAACTGCAAACTACCAATTGGAAAAATCTGTGAACTCATCACAGAACTGGTGGTCAAAGAGCAACTTTAAAATACACTTTTACTAATTCAAGCCAGATATATTTAGACAGGTAAGATTTTGCCAGCCAATGTGCTGATACTGAAGAACTACAAAAGCTTTCTTGCAAGCAAGGAAATACATTCAGTTAATAGATTCTAGTGGCATGCCCTAGGTCTTACAGGGGNAAGCAAGGAAATACTGATACTGAAGAACTACAAAAGCTTTCTTGCAAGCAAGGAAATACATTCAGTTAATAGATTCTAGTGGCATGCCCTAGGTCTTACAGGGGAAGTCATGGGGTTGAATCCTGATCCCTCTGGACTGCATGTGGAATGACTGTCTTTCAGAGAAATGAGAGATGGCTGAACTTTTAGAGCAGGGATAGACAAGATGACCTCTTGGATCTCTGCACTGTATTTTTATAGTTTTATATATATTAGGTTGGGGTTTTGTTTGTTTGGTTTGGTTTTTTGGTTGTCTATTTGTGGGTTTTGCTTTGTGTTTGTGTTGGTTTTGCTGTTCTTGGGTTTTTTTTGTTTGGTTGTTTTTTTGGGGTTTTTTTTTTGGGGTTTTGTTTTGTTTTGTTTTGCTATGTTTTGTTTTGTTTACAAGAATTCCACAGGATTTTATGTCAACCTGCTCATAATTTGGATATGATGTGATACTTTGGGAGGACAATAATAGGGTGAATATTCTGATATCAGGATGCTATGAGTCTCAGCAGGGCTTTTTCAAAGTTTCAAACCACCTGGCTATTTTTTTTTCAAATCCTGATGATCCTTTTGTGGCCAAAGATTTCATTGTCAGAGATGAAGAATACATTTTACCCTCCAAAATCAAGGTTTGTTTTCATAGCTGCTTGGGAAAAGTGGCAGTTATCATATGCATAACTTTTGGAAATGCTTGAGGGACTCCTATGAACTTCACACAGTAATAGTAGTACCTCAATAGAACACCATTTTCTAACCTAGCAGATGTCCAGTATGATAATGAATTTTAATCAAACTGCCTCTAATTTCCCTCAAAATCTCCATTTATGCTGGGAAAAACCCCCTTACTAGATTTTTCCAAATCTAGATGTAAATCAGGCTACCTTTGCTGCACTTGGTGCCTTTATACAAACAGGGGCTAAAAAGAAAGGATGTTAAGATTTGCTGATGTAATATCACAAGTTGCCAGTCTCAGGCTCAATAATACAACATTAGCTGATCTCTTTTGTAGATGAACAAGGCATAATTTTCCTTTCATAGGGTTCATATATTTGTTGGTGCAAGTGGGTGCAGATGCATCAAGACACTAAAGGAACTGAAGATCCTTTTAACATCATTGTTGTTATTCTAAAAACTTGGTTTTAAATAAGGATTTTTATGAAACTTTTCTTAGAAAAGGAACAACCCCCAAAACCTCAGTCTGTATCTAGACATATAAAATATATAAAGAAAACTTTTGATGCAGAAAGGCTCTATATAATGTCAACTGTTATGCAAGATTATTTACAAGCACTACCCATGATGATTAATAATATTATTTCCATATGCAGGTGGTATTAATGCAAGAGTTAATTACTTGTTATAACTGTGATTAAACTGTTTATGAAGTTGTACTTCAATGTCTGTTCTACAATTTATAGTGTCTAGGTAAATTACATTTTTATTGGTTTTAAAAATGTTCTTGACCCACAGATGTGCAATCAATTAGTGATTAGTTCTCTCACTTTTACTCTAATGAGCCTGGTCAGTTCTGAGCAGGATAAAAAGGGATCTTGAATCTCAAAAACTCCCTAACTTTAAGGAGTTTCTCATACTGACCACATTTGTGAAGGTCAGGAGATGCTTTTTCACTGAGGCATCATTGCATGGAGGTACACCATTGAGGCAAGAAAACCAAGAAAAGAAAAATTGACACAAATATTGTTTTTTCTTCTTATTGCCTGCTTTCAGCTGCACATTTAGCAGAACTGCCTTGTTGGGGGAATGATTCAAAGACTCTGTACTGAAAGCCCTACAGGGTATAGGAGACAAGTGTTTGGTTCGGGGTCTTTGGACTTTATTACCAGAAGACAGAACTTCTGAGAGTCCTGTTAACTGAGTAGGCTATCTAGCAATTTAGCTGTAGCTCATGATGTTATAGAAAACATCAGCGTAGTGACAGCTGCACTTAACTCCACACACTGATCAGCAAATAGTCTCTATTTTAAAGAGTACCTTTAAAAGGACAATTTTTTTCAGGTACTGTTTAACTCATTAATTCAACCACATATTTGCAAATAAAAATGGTAAAAATTTCAGTAGCTTCCTACCTGAGGACAACAGGAGTAAGAATCTCTTACCAGGAGCAATGGTATTTTATTTGCATTTTCAGGTTTTAGGTTTACAGTTATGTGGACAACCAGTACCCCTGATGGCTGGAGACAAGAATGATCTCAGCTGGGGGACTGAGTCATGTAACACACAGGCAGTCACAAAAGCTAGGGTAGCAGATGAAAGAGGACATTAATTAAAGATTAAATCTGTAATACCGTGACCAAATCATGAAGGGAGTGCACTTGCCTTTTACCTAACAATCAGAGGTAATAACAGAGCATTTAAAAACATATCAACATTTTTATAATCTCCCACCAGAATTAATTATTTCACTCCTTAGGGATTGACAAACTTCCTTGGCCATCAAAGGTCAGTAGGCTAAGACTATTTCTGACATGAGACAGTCCTGAGTGTGTCCTGTATCAAAGCTGCTGCTGCATTAAGAACTAGCCAGACTATGCCACCTGTTAGATAACCTCAGCAGCAAAGAAACTGGAGTCTTGAAAGTGTGTGAACCAGGTTTGCATGCTGGCATGCCCAGTCTGCAGAGCTTGGAGAGTTTTCACTCTTAAAGTGTATTGATCATGGTCTCCCCTGCTCCCTCCATGCCTGCTGCATGAGTTTGTGGGATGGAAAATGTCTGGCATCAACCAAACTCTCTCCTGATGCCAGAATATCAGAATCCAGATTCTTAGCCAATTCTGAAAGAGAAAGGAGGAATGGCAAGAAGCAAATATCCATAAAGGCAATGCACTTTAAAGGACTGCATGTCCTTTACATTCTCTTTTAATTCCATGTGGTTGTTTATGTTCATATGAAGACTTCATGGGAGAACTTCAGGAGTTGTTCACAGTTACTGAGTTATGAGTTTCATAATCCTGGAGGCAAGTAAGAAATGAGGAAGGCTTTATCCCTGGAGTAAGTCCTTTAGGAGGGCTCAGTAGTGGCAGGGTAGTGAGAAGCAGTGTGGATGCAGTTACAGACAGTTACAGGTGACATGTGGGCCATGTGAGAATGGCATTGTATCCTCAGAACACTGGGGCCACAGATACAACTTGAACACTGGTGCTGTGGGCTGTGAGGACAGAGTGCACTTCTGTCCACCTTAGCAGAGTCATAACAAGCCTTGGTACATCTGCTCTGTGGTTACACAGTCTGCCTAAGAAAAAATAGTGTTGCAGAGTGGGGAAAGAGATGGCCTTCTTGGTATCTGCAGCATAAACCTCAGCCTCAGAATGGCAAGGTTTAGGAAGGAGCACAGGTCATTTCCCTGACTGAATTTGAACGTCTGGGAAAAATTTGTCTCAGAGGTACCCAATCAAAAAAAGAATACTACGTTTGAAGAAGCAGCCATACTGGTCTTGATCTCTTCCAACCTCATGGAAACTGTTATAATTGGGAAAAACACCTTCCTGAATACATGTAATGATGAATAAATTTCCAGGGGCTCAATAGGTGAATACAGGAAGGCTGCAAATACTGACATCAGGCCTTTACTAAGTGACAGTCTTTTGCAGGTGGAAAGAAGTTGGCCAATCCCTTTAAACAGTTGTGTGTAATTTGATATGGAAATATTGAAATATATATATATATTTGTGGAAATACTGAAATATAGAAATGCCATGCAGTAGGCTAAATTAATTACCAGATTAGCTACCAAATGATACAGTTCTTGACTGACCCAAAAATATTGTAGACTCCTTCAGTTGTAACTGAGAGTTCAGAATGATTAAAAATCAGCAGGTAGAAAGGGGCAAGTACACATTACACTGATAATCTGATGTATTTTGTCAAATACAGATCATGATGCATTTTAACAGTTAGGAAGAACAAGGAAAACTTAGTTTCACAAAGCATTCTACAAATGCAGATGAATCCTTATGTCAGGCATCCCTGGGTTGGAATAGAAGAGCACCACAGAGTTCTGTGCTAAGCTGGGAAAAAAAAGGTAAAGTCTTGGGATTTCTCACTGAAAAAGACAGGGAAATATCCCTGCCACTTGCTTCCTTCTTTCTCATTCCAATGAATGCTAAATTATCAAGCACAATTTTGATCATAACATGCAAGAACACATTGGATTGACCAAGATTCCATAATTTTCTCATAGGCACAGCCAGCAATCAGTGATGACAATGTCTTTGGCCAGTACTTGTTAGGTCCTATCAATATTACTGTAACATGGTGCAAAAGAAAGAACCACATCAAAGTGATTTGTCTAGATCAAAGCCAGCATCCTTATGGAAACACCATCTTATCTCCGGCTGGTCAATGACTTGAATTGAATGCTCTGTGGCTCAGAATCCATATCCAGAAATATCTTCCAGGAAAGCACTTCATGAACTCTGGAAAAAGCCCTCTAGTTATCCAGACAGAAACAATAAACTAGTTCAATCCTCAAAGAAAGCAAAACGGTACTTATTACAAAATACACTCAGAAGAAATTATGAGAAGGATTTTTGTGATTCAGATTATTTGATCTTTGGTGGCCAAGCATAGGTACATTCTCATTTTGGGCATGGGAATGAATATGTGTGAAAATACAATACATATTTTCAAAATGAACTGCATCTAAAATGAATTGCATTTTCATTATGTGAACGGTATTTAGAATATAAGGTACATATTTTTACAGATACCTTATTTTAGATTCTAAGGCTGTAGAGAACCCTAGAAATACATGAATAGTAAGAAGATTTTTCAGGTGTCCTCACTCTGCTAGAGCAGTGTAAAAAGGGTTCAAATGTGGATGAGAACCAAGGATCCTGCTCTGTTGAATTGGCAGCATTTGTAAACATATCTGGGGCACAGTGAATGAAGTAAAGTGAACACGATTTTACACACTGCAGTGGGTCTAGTAAATTCAGATTTTATTCTGAAACATGTAAAAGATGGTATTTTTTCCTTCTTGGACAACTCTATTTCAGAGTCATGTTGAATTAATTTTTTTAACAAAGGTAAAAACTTGGGGTTTTAACAAGTTTTTATTAGTGACCACTGCATCTACAAATGTCTGCTGGTTTTGGCTGGAACAGAGTTAATTTTCTTCCTGGTAGCTGGTACAGTTTTTTGTTTTGGGTTTAGTATGCAAATAATATTGAGAACACACTGATTGCTTAGTTGTTGCTAAGCAGGGCTTACCCCAGGTAAAGACCTTTCACCTTCCTCTGCTGGTGAGCAGGTGCACAGGAAGCCAGGAGGAGGCTGGACAGGTCAGGACAGCTGCCCTGAATTGGTCAAAGGGATGTTCCATATCATGTAGTGTCATGTTCAGTGTATAAACTGGGGGGAATTGGCTGGAGGGAGCCAGTCCCAGTTTAGGGATGGGCTGGGTGTTGGTCAGCAGCTGGTGAACAGCAGTAGTGAGCATCACTTGTCTGTCTTGGGTTTTATTCCTCTGTCTCTTCTTGTTAACTCCCTTTTCATGGATGTTATTGTTGTTATCATTATTATTTAATTTATTTAAATCATTCAACTGTTCTTATCTCAACAGGTTTTAACTTTTTCTGCTTCTCCTCTGAGTCCTACCTGTAGGCTGGGGAGTGGAGTCAACAGCAGCAGCATGGTGCTTAGTTGCCATCTGGGGTTAAAACATGACACAATGTAACCTTAGATACCAGTAAATCTAAAATAGAATAAAGTCACTGTGTTTTAAATCAGCTATTTAATTCATTTCCAGTTGTAGAGGTATTGAAAAATCCTTGTTTGATTTGGTACGAAGTGCGGCTGACCACTGAAAATCTAGAAATTGAAAATCCAGAAAAAAAAAAAAAGTTCAAGAAACACGTTGGTGCTTTTTCTAGAAGGAAAAGAGGACTGAAAAACATGCAGGGGAGATAAAAGGTTTAAGCCAGTCTAATTAAGGAAGTGTGATGCTTTTGATTCACTTTCTTATTACTAAAATATAAGCTTAAGTTTTTTCCCCATTTTTTAGGTTCCTTTTAGCTAATAGCATTGCCTTTGCAAAATTACTTGAAATCACAATTTATTATTGTTTTATTTTGAAGATTACTGTATTTTACATGCTCCTGAAGAGCTCCTAAATTTTTTTCTTGTGTCATGCAATGAGCATTTAAAATTACAACCAAGAAAATGTGTATCTCTGATTACCACTAATTTTAATGGACAAATAAAGTGCTTTAATTTATTGTTGTTCAGCCCCTTCCAACAGACAATCCTCTATCTCCTGAAATGCCTGTTTGTTTTTATGGAAGACTCATAAAAAAATAATAATATTAATTATCATGTTGGAGGGTTGTGGGGTAACATCTATCACTGGATTGTTTTTTAGGCTGATACAGACAAACATCTATGAAAACATGGACACAGGCAGCACTGACATAAGCAAGGGGATGGATCTGATCCCCTCTTGAGATGACCCAGTTTTTTCCAGTTTAGTGGCTTACTAAAGAGATGGTTCAAATGTTTTAGTGACGCTGGACCAAGCATGTTTTTTGAGGCATTAATCTGTTGTACTTTCTACCATAAGGAAAACTGCCTCAGTAAGAAACTTGACTACAGCTTCTGACTCCTTGTCAACCTACAGGTGACATTTGTCACATTTCAGGCTGAGTTTTCTGGTTTTATTGAAGAATTAAACACACCCACAAACTGAAATGATGTTACAATATTTTCTCATTTGTCTTTAAATATATTCCCCTATGAGAAGAACTGTGGTTTCTCTCAAAAACAAAAACAAACAAAACAAAACAAACCCCAAAATCCCCCCAACAAACTTCAAAACAAAAATCTCCTGAAATAGGTTTTAGTGTTCCCTGTCTGCTGTGGCTTAGTCAAGATTATAATTCACATAGCCTTTTCTTAATTATGCAGAATAAAACATTCTTAAAATTTTCATTTTAGGCAGAATATTTGAAGTTACAGTTTCATGCATGTCCAAAACAAGTACTTTTCTCTTAAATTCCTGAAGCATAAAGCATCCTAGACAGATCCATTCAGCAAAACCTGTGCTCCAGTAAGGTTTTATGACCTTCCAGCCCTTCAGAAGGCCACCCTGTTTGGTGTGTACCTCCTGCGTGGGCAAGGTGAAAGGGTGTATAAAGGGAGGCATGTCACCCACCCTTGATATTACAGCTCATCTACTTCATCTTCATCTGTGCAAATTCTACCCACTTAGATAATTGCTACATATACACCCACTCAACTGCTTTCAATAGAAAGAATGCTATTATTACAGTATTTAACTGAAGTAATAACTAGAGCAAAGTCATCCAACCTCTTGACAATCCGGACCTAAATTATATTACAATGTTTATTTTGGGATTTGATGGGGAATGCTGTTTATAATGCTTAAAGTGGTGCACAATCAGTCAGGAGAAGTGGGACCATCAGACTATTCTGAAGGGAAGACCTGAGTCCAGCCATGGGATGAGCCTTACAACTCTATATAATGGAAAATGTTTAATGAGATAAGGCCATACCCTACTGTATCTATATGTAAATGAGTTTAGAAAATAAACATGTATTCAGGAGCATGCAATAGTTAATAACCATATGATTTGCATATGTGTCTCTCAGTAACAGCAACACAGGGCAAGTACATTGAATACACTTCAGTCCTCCTAAAAGATGTACACCTATGGCCATCACTAGTATTTTGACTGCTCACACCACACTGGTCTTGGTTTATTCTGCTCAGAATGGCACTGATTTATCAGAGGAACTATGTGTGCATGGTTTTGCTGAGGTACCTGGGTGTTGCAACCCCGGAAACAGTGTGCAACTACTCCAAGCATTTCTGAACCTCTGTTTGTATTTGGGATAAATTGTTTTTTCCTCCCTCTTCTCTGGACTCGATGTCAGCAGGCTATGCATGACACAATTGTTATGGTCTAGAGGCAAATTTTAAGTATTTCTATCCTTTGACCCATATGTTGCTCTTGGTTACATTACCAACTGCTTATTTAGCCTTTGAGCCATTGACTCAAAGGATAAACAGTCCACTGTGTCACTGGACTGAATGGAGGGAAATCACCTGATATATTTCTGACCTGAATCTAGGCTGACCTACTATGAAGCATAAAAAATGTAGTGTGCTTGTGTTCAGAAAAGTGTCACCTTTTAAGACCTAAATATCTAAATGGCAGGGGTGTTGTAACTAGATGATCTTTAAGGTCAATTCCAACCCAGAACATTCTATGACTTTATGATCTGCAAGACTCTGTCCTCTCTATGCTACATTTTTCTCAATATAGTGTTAATTAGACTAAATCAGACTAAAATAATAATTAAACAGGAAAACTCATCTTATTTCCTCTGCTTTTAGGCACATAAACAACACAAGACTATCAGTGCAGGCAATGAAGTTTTATGGCAAGTGCTGAATTCCAGCAGATTGGAGTGAAAGTCAAGTGCAAGGGAGTAGTGAATGTTGTGCCAAGGAAGGGTGGGAATTGTGAAACGTCAGTGGGGTTTTACAGATACAAGAGTGGGAATGAAGCTGGGGAACAGCCTTTTTTTCAAACAAACCATGATGTATAAAAGAGCTGGGAATGACAATGGAGATTCCAGATAATGAGGCTGTGGAGATTCAATAGTTTTGGGTCAATGAAAGGATGCTAGGAAAAGAGCACCTAACTGTAGAAGGCAGCTTCCTTTGGTGACACTGTGATAAACTGGGCGAAGAAACTAGGAACCAAGGTGATGGAGGCAAGGCAGGGCTTCTTCAAGTGAGATGGATTAATCTTGAGAATAGAAAAAGAGATGCAGAAGGAGAGAGGATCTCAGCCTAAAAACTGGTGCTGGGAAAGAAATAGGGAGTAAGAATAATGCAGACTGAAATTAGGTAAGAAAGAAAGGGAAGGCAGGAAAATGATATGAACATAACTTGAGTGCACTTATGAAAAGAATGAAAGAAAAGAATGCAGAGGACACTTTCAAAATATCAATCTATATAGAAAAGAGAGATAACAACACTTGCTAGGGACCGTGTTTTCTTATAAATTGGATGAGACCCAAAAATTCCTGATGATTTGTCACATCTCTGCTATCAGCAAATGATGTGCTGAAAACCATGCATGACAAGAAGGCAGGATGCAAACCTGTGGTACAGTGAAGGGATACCCTTCTGCCAAGCTGCAGCCTCCAGCTGCAGTGGTTAGGAGGTCTCCAGCCCTGCAGGCTGGCACCACTGTCCCTGCCAGTAGTTAGATGCTGAATTAGAGCCAGCTGGCCCACACTGACAGCTGTAGAAGAGAAGAATGGAATTGAGGATATGAAAAAGAGATGGGGAGACTTGTGCAGCAAAGGAGCCTTGGCTCTCAGATCTTGAATATGTAGGAGAGATGGCTTACATGGGTACTAGATGAAGGAGCTCCTCCTGGAGCTAGGAGTAAATACTCTGTGCTGTTCCTCAGATTATCATCTTCTGCTTCAAGGCAAATGAACTGAGTTCATTTTTAGACCACTAAATTTAAATGTCAAGTGACTTTGTGTTTTCCTCCAGGACAGCAGAGATATTTGCAAGCACAGGATAAGGTTGAGCCTTGGCAGAATTTGGTTTGATTCTGCTCATTTTATATAGGAAAAAACAGAACAAGTTTTCACACTTAATGTCTGAATACCCCTGCCTGAGCAATATAGTTTCTTACCATACATCTATGGTCGGCAAATTCCATCTACATAACAGCTTTCCAAGAATGTTATTGGGGAATGTTTCCTTCAGGATCTAAAGGAAAAACTCATTTTCTTCCTCATCAGTGAAACATTTCTCCAAGAAGACAAAATTTAATTATTCTTTGTTCTGGCAGCCACCTGTACAGCTTCCAAGCCTGCCTGCAAATAATCCCACATCTGTGGTACTATCCTGGTCCCCACATTTTAGCATCAGTGATTGATATGTTTAGAATGTCAATGTTAAAAAAAAAAAAAAA
>VZRH01008255.1:1037742-1054166 GCA_013397555.1 Urocynchramus pylzowi
TTTTTTTTTTTTTTTTCTTTTTTTCTTCTCCATGCAGGACATGATAGGTAGAAAAGAATCCTGTGCTTCAGAGCAGTTACCAATGACCAGCCTCAGCTGCCTTTTCTATGCACTGGAAGAATGGACTGTTGTGGAGTTCCTGAAGAAATACCTTTTTCATCTGATCATTGCCTCACTGACAATTAGTGCAATTTTAGTTTTTTTTATAGTTCCTTTAACAATCGTCTTTTTCATTTACCTTACTAATTTTTTGCTTTTAATATATCAGAGGAACAATGAGTTAAAAGCAGATCCCTTGAGTGATGTTTGGAATAGTGTAAGAAAAACCATAGCAAGCTTTTGGGATATATATGCAAGAATATGGCATGGTAAGTATGACATGACTTTTCTGAAGCATTGAATTTACCACAATAAGTGGTAAATAGACAGAAGTTTTAATTTTTTTTCTTCCATATGGATGCAAATAAGTTACATTTATTATACTTTGTATGGCTGCTTTGAACAACCTGCAGTATAAAACTTTCTCCACGTGCTCCTAGGACTCTGCCTACTCCAATCCCATCCAAATGGCTCATGGCAGGAGGTGTAGCAGGGATGGAAATGAAGGCAGACAAGGTGGAACAGAGCTCTTAGTTGGCAAAAGCTGTGTCTTTCCCGAGCCTTTGTATACATTAGCCTTCTAGTCTGGCTCCACCTGAAGCCTGAACCAAACGTAGGAAGAGTTGTGACAAGAATTCATAGAAGTGCATGGCTGTGAGGAAATTCCCTCCCACTGTGAAGTGAATATATTTAACTCTTGTGGAGAGAGCCTCTCTTTGGGATTCTTAAAGATTATGGTTTCAATTTAAACATCTCACCTTCTCTAAAAGAGAAACACTTTCTTATGGAAAATACCAAACACTTTCTTATGGACACAGAATGAAGATTCATACTTCCAGATTTCAGGAAAGTGTCCAGACTGTTGGCCACTATTTCTGAAAATGAAACACTTTCACACTAGTTACTAATCTTTAAAAAGGTATTGTTGTTGTACTATTTACAAAAAGTTCCTAATGGGAAATAATTACTTTAGTTCCCTCACTGGGGAAAATGTCAGGTCCAGGTCTTGATCTCATGATTAAACTTACCCATAAATCGGTCTTGTGATATGCTGTGGTGTCTGAGGGACTTTCTATGTGCTATTGACTAAAAGATCCATCCAGAACCTAATTATTTTGAAAGCTTGAAAGCTACTACAGTGGCTTTCACAGGTCTCTGGAGGTCATTTAACAAAATAAAAAGTTTTCTCTAAACTGCCAGATGATTTACAGATATCATTGTCAGTGTATTGCTTTCCATCTCAAACAGGTTATGAGCTTCATGGTGTGAAAAACCTCCCAGAAGGACCAGGCATTCTTGTGTATTACCATGGAGCTATTCCTATAGACTACCTTTACTTTTTGTCTAGACTGTTTCTGTGGAAGAAAAGACTTTGCCTGTCAGTAGCTGATCATTTTGTGTTTCGTTTACCAGGTAAGAACCTGTTCTCTTGTATTTAAGTTTCCCAGATTCACCTAACCTGTCCTGGTTTTGGTGAACTTTGCTATACTTGAAAGAGAGATTTTAAACTAAAAGACTGCTTTTTTTTTAGATTTTTAAACTAACAAATGTTTAGATGTAACAGGACAAACAGAGTAGCAAATCCTGTCTTTTCATTAAAAACATTGGTAAACCCTCCAAAGCCAGCAAATAGACATTATAATCCTTTTGGGATGGAAAGTCATCCCTCACTAGAAAGTGCTGGATAGGACTCTACTATTGACCTAGTGCTCACTGGTCAGGAGAAGATACAGAGAAGCGAAGATAATTCAATTTTAGAAAAACAAGGCATAAAGAAGAGTGTCCAGAAGGAATGGCAGGGGAATTATTTCAAGGCACCTTTGTGCCACTAATATTGAAACCTGTTTTAAAATAGAGAATAGAGGAAGCTATTTAAAAGGACACTCTTTGTAAAACAAAGTTTTCCTGAAAACAAGTATTATAAACTCAAGTTTAAATTTACTTAAGTGTCAAGTAAATTTGATGCTAAAACCATATTCAGGCACTCCTAGAAAGATTACAATAATTTTCTTAAGTCCTACTTAGTAAATACTGTGTAGCACTGAGTGCATCAGAAGTAAGAAGTCATCAAAAGATGACTGGCTTTTAACAGTACCCTTAAAAAAAAGAGAAAGTTTAGCAAAGCATTGCAAAGGAGATTTCTTTTTTAAGGGATAAATAAGAGGGCACTGTTCAAACTGAAGCGTCCCTGGCACAGATTTTCATTACAAATATAAAATACACATTTGTTATGACTAAGCAACACTCTCAGCTGTGCAGTTCCTGGACTACTGGTGTGTAGATAACATATTGATTTCATTATGTTCATGCTAGAGCAACAAAAGGTGGAAAATGCTGTGTCAGCCTTCATAAAGGCTATAAAAAGACATCTGATAAGAAAGACTACAAATAATTGGAGTTAGACCTCCCCACTGCATTAGCAGAAGATGTGGCTAAAAGTGAAATTCCTCCCTAACCTTCTTTTGCTCTACTATGCTTACTTTTTGCAAAGAAATGTTACACTTCACAGACTGGTTCTTTAAAAAATGCTCACGAGCATATGCTGGACTTCAGTTCAGTTTATTTACAGGATTAATTACAGTTACAAGAGATTTCTTCTTGTGAATTAGTAAGTCTCTCTATCTCAGAATAGCTGCTAAGTAATAAAGTTACAAAAAAAAAAAAAAGACAAGAATGATTCAGAGATGTGGCAAGGCTTCCTTTGAAGAGCTAGGACATCAGACAGAAGCCTTGCATGGCTGAGGGATAAAAAATTCTATGAGACCTAGAAAAGGGGAATAAGAAGTGATAATATTTTCATGTGATACGTTATAATTCTAAAAAGTTTAAAGCCAGGCAAATGAACAACCTCTTTGCTTAATAACAATGTGGCATTCCTGACTTTAGGATGAAACAGAAATGAGTTCACAAAAGGATTAAACAAAGTCAACATCTGTCTTTGACAGAAAGATCTATTAAGCATGATACTTTGAATAAGATTAAATACAATTAAATTACAGGATTCAGCACTGTGTTATCTATTGTCTTCCAAAGTTTTTTGTTGCAGGCCTCTGTCAGTCCAGAGCTGTTGCTTCCATTTATTAATATAAACCAAAATTATTTTCAAGCTATGCTCTTTGAACAGGGAATTTGAAGTTTGTGGAAATGCTTGTTTGCTTTCTATCAGAGTTCCAAACTGATATATTTAAAACATGAGGATAATATTAGAAAGCGTAGAGTACTTCTATGGTTCTCAATCTGTCTCTTAGAGAAATCCCAGTTATGGAAACAAAGGAAGGAGATTCACTGTGGTGAATTCATTCATGATTCATTCATGTGGTGCTGAAATTGCTCTGCTAGTTTCTGTCATTCATGCATCTTGAGAGTCTTAGAGCAGTTCAATTTGATTCACATAGTTTGCTATTTAACCACAAAATACTCAATTATACGACTCAAAACCTCAATGTTTAAAATGTTAAATGTCACATTTTAAAAGAAGACCAAAAATAGCTGCTTGTCAGGTATTTATTTTTGTAGCAATCTTTATTGTACTGATTCTTTTTTCTGTATTAAAATATGTAAAAAGAAGGAGAGAGGGGTAGACGCTTATTTTCAGATTTCTATGACCCACAGGTTTTGTTTACATAATTTGGTTGATAATTATGGAAGTTAACATGTGGAAGCATTTTTTAATTGAAGTGTTCCTGTTAAGATATTTCATCTTCATAATATTTGGGCAAAAATATTGTCATGTATTTGTTATTTTGCCAGCATTTACTCTGTAGGGGTTTTACTTCTTTCATAAAAATTTGTCTTAGCCTAAATATATACCACTAGATTTTGATTTAGCTGTAATCTGGCTGCTCCATGCAAACAGCATTTGGGATATATATTGTTATGCTAAATGTACATTTGCTCCTTATTTATTCCAGGACTTAGATTGTTGTTGGGAGTGACGGGTGTAATACCAGGTACGAGGGAGGAGTGTCTTGTTGCCCTGAAGAATGGCTACTTGGTGTCCATCTCACCGGGTGGAGTTCGAGAAGCGCTGTTCAGCGACGAAAGTTATCAGCTCATGTGGGGGAATCGAAAAGGCTTTGCTCAGGTGGCTCTAGAAGCAAAAGTGGTGAGTGCCATATGTTACCAATCCCAGTTTATGCTTTCTGCATATCTGCTTCATTAAAAAGTGCAGCTCAGGAGCATTTGTTGGAAAATCTTATAGGAGAAATGGTTGGGAAATAAAGATTTCATTTCCTTTTCCCATCACTTTCCTCAAGCACGTTCATTCACAAGGAGCAAGAGTTTTGTAGAACTGTCAAACTTTTTCTTGACTGTTTCAAATCATCTATCTCTGTGATTCCACCTCTACAGTTCCATCATGCAGGCATGCAGTGTTTCATCTTGACTTTATTTCAGGAATCTTCACTGTGGTCCTTCTCCATAGTGCCCTAAGCTTTCATTCTTTTTTCTTATCCTAATAGATTTACATCTTTATCTTACTTCCACATATCCAGTCATTTTTTTATGCTTCTTTAATATATTATCTTTATCTTTCTTCTCATTTATTTTGTGAGGGTCTAGGATTTTGTCCTTACCTTTACTTTTCTTCATGTTTGTGAAATATTGTATCAACTAACTCAAGGTGTGTCTACATCAGTGTCTGATTTTGAATTGCATGCATTTTTGAAGAAGTTTGTGCATTTCCCTCACCATGCATTCACATCAAGGAACATGTTAGAATACTGGAGCTGCATTCCTTCTGGCTGAAACTAAACCAAAATTGGAACCTAATACTCTCCAGTGTCAAATGATCTTCAGTCAAATGGTGCCAAACAAGAATTAGCTCTAGATAAAAACAGCACACTGAAATGTGTTCTGTGTGGATGTCAGAGTCTCAGCATCCTCCAGATGTGCACTTTTCTTGATTTGCACTCCACCAATGTTCTCATGGCCAAGGTTTCAGTTAGTTTCCATATGGATGATGATCTATAAATGCAACCTTCTACCATTAGCTTCTTATAGCTAAATCTACTTGGAGACTGTTTTTCTGATACAGTCTCTGGGAAATTCTTTTATTTGGCATGCAGCTGAAAGGGCAGCAACCCCATCTTTTTCCTAACTGCTACTCCTCATCATCATCATCACCACCTCTAGACACAAGTTTTCTGCCTTAATTTAGACTTAGCATACCTAGTGATTTTTGTGTCTGACAATATTGGTGCAAATCCAGGCTTCATCTGTTCTGCCATGCACTTTCTGCTGCTTTCTCATGAACTGCACAACCATCACTTTTTCCTCACATTCTTATGAATATCTCATCACTTGCAGTGCTCTTTGATCTTCCACATAAAGCTTTCTGTCTATATAGGAGAAGCTGTACAGGCAGTTGAGTTCTTCCCATGAAACTTTAATTTCTTAACATCCCTTTTTGTGCAGTTATATCTCTTTTGCACCTCATCTGATTTGTTGCTTCTCAAATTTTGTTTTGGTCTCTTGTGCTATGGCTCCTAGTAGAAAGGATCTGAAGGTACAAAATGCATGCTTCAGGTTAATATTTCTTCATAACTCTATCTCTAAATTATTGTGGGGAGATAAACACTAGAATAAACTTAGGGGCATTTACCCAATGGATAAAATAATTTTAGGCCTGGAATCCTGTTTCCACATTTTGTCTTATGTGGCCTTTTAAAAGTCAGGTTTTATGTGTTTCTGTTCCATTTCCTGTCCTTTTTCTCAAAAGGGTAAATGTTAGTCATAATACTTCATACGCTGTAGGCCTGTACAGCACCACTACTGTGAAAGTATCAGAATGTGAATGGGATAAACTCAGTCAAAATCATATGGGCATCTTGAGTTCCCTAATAGTCTTCTTATGTATTAATAATATGCTGAAACAGTTAGAAAGAGTTGTCACTTTAAAAACTTGAGAGATTTCTATTGATTTTACTTTCATCTCTGTCTTTCAAGCTACTTCAAACATCTGGAAAAACTTTTGCCAGATGTTCTCCCTTCACCTGGAACCTTACAGTAATGAAATGTAACAGGTTGTGGATTTTTAAATAGAAATTGAATTAAAAACTCTGAGTGCCCTTACACAGATTGCCAACCTGCTCAAAACACATCACAAGAATCCTTGCCAGTAATTCTCCTAATTCTACTAGTCTTCCATAATATAGAGGCACATGGAAATCACTGAATAGTAGTACATAAAATTGTTACCTCCTTTTCTTGACAGAATTTGTGTTTGGTTTTTGATGGAGGTTTTAAAAATTTTATTTATTGAATTAGTTATTCTTTGATGGTAAGGTTCTTGCAGTGTGAAAGGGTCTTGTGGTCCTTTGAGTAATTTCTGGTAAAACGGGCACTATGTAGGACTGTTACCAGGAGGGCAGAAAGAGTGTATTATCCTTTGAGAGCTACTAGCCTGGGCTTACCTTTACAGTGCTGGTTGTTCTTATATCGCTTTTTGTTACCCTCATTCAGCTTTGTGGTTTTTTTATGATCAGGAAGTCTGACTAGATCCCTGTATGGTGGACATTGCTGTAATTAGCTTGCAAGCTTCACTGAACTTTGGGCATCATTCATATTTCTCTGGAAATCTGGAATCAGACAAACCTTAGATAACTAAACACTTGGGAAAAAAAAAAAAAGGATCTGCTGTGCATTTAACAGTAGAGGGGGCAATATTAACCTTACATATCACTTCTTATATAAAGGTAGGTCCACAGTAGTCACTGGATCCCATCTTTTGACACATTTCAAGTTTGATTGTTTTTTCTTGCTGCATCTGTTTCAATACTGGTCAGACTAGTCTTCCTGGTTGACCAAAGACTGGGGTGTAGTGGATGCCAGGCACCCATCAAAGCCTCTCTATCACTGCCCTCCACAAGTGTACAGAGGAGAGAAAATAAAGCGAAAAAAGAAAATAAAAGAGAAAAATAAAAAAAGAGAAAAATAAAAAAAGAAAATAAAAGAGAAAAAAGATTCATGAGCTGAGATAAAGACTGGGAGAAATCACTCACCGAATACCATTATGGGCAAACCAGACTCAACTTAGGGATATTAATTGCATTTATTAGCAACAAAATCAGAGCAAGACAATGAAAAATAAAGTAAAAGTCTTAAAAGCACCTCTTGCCCCACCTCTCCCTTCTTCCTTGGCTCTACCTCCTTCCCTGCAGTGGCACAGGGACATGGGGAATGGGGGTCATGGCCAGTTCATCACATGTTGTTTCTGCTGCTGCTCAGAGAGGAGTCCTTCTCCTGTTCTAGTGTGGGGTCCATACCACAGGAGACAAACTTCAAATTGAGTCCATCCCCTGGGCAACAGGTTCTCCATGAATATGGGAGTCACTGTTCCACAGGGTGCAGTCCTTCAGGCACAGCCTGCTCCAGCGAGGGTCCCCCTTAGGGTCACAAGTCCTTCCAGGAAACCTGCTCCAGCATGGGCTTCTCTCTCCGTGGGTCTGCAGACCACTGCCAAGAGCCTGCTCCAGCACTGCTTTCCTACAGCTACATAGCCCTCTTTCAGGCATCCATGCTCTGGTGTGGGCCCCCTCCATGGGCTGCAGGTGGATCTCTGCACTGCTGTGGTCTTCCATGGGCTGCAGGGGCACAGCTGCCTCACCATGGGCTGCAGGGGAATCTCTGCTCTGGAACACCTCCTCCCCCTCCTTTTGCATTGACCTTGGTGTTTGCAGGGCTGTTCCACTCACATTTTCTCACCCTGTTCTTCTCTGTCTGAAATTACATATGCACAGTAATTTTTTTCCTTCTTAATTATGTTATCACAGAGGTGTTGTGGTCATTTCTGATGGGCTTGGGCTTGTCCTTGGCATGCAGCTCATCTGTCCTGGAGCCAGCTGGCTCTGCAGACATGGGGGGAGCTTCTGGAAGATTCTCACAGAAGCCACCCTTGTAGCTCCCACTCTACCAAAATCTGGCCACAAAACCCAAATATACTGGGGACAGACTCATCCAGATATCAGAACTCGTTATATTATGTAGCAATTCATATAAATTTGGTAATAGTTACTCAGATATCATGAATAAAAGCAATATAGATAGAATTATAAGGGTAAAGGTTTTTCTACATATAGTGTAGCCCTCAACAAAAGAACTACACCCACTTTATCAAAATGACTACATGGTGGTTAATAACCTGTCACAGATTACTTGAATGGGGATTTCAAGACAAAACCTACTTTATATATGAATAGACATTCCCATCCATCACATAATATTACAGAAGTTCAATAGTTCTTCCACTGAAAAAGTTGAAGAAAAGCAAACAAGGAAAGTAGTTTCAGCCTCAGTCCTTACCTGTAAAGTTTCTGCATTTGGTTTCCACTTCATTTTTTGTAACTACTCTGCTTAACAGGTGTTACTGTTACTGTTTAATGTTATGACTCTATGTAGCTCTAGGACATATATTTGTCTCAGTCAAATTCATCCATGACTTTCAGAAATACTCTCTGTCTATGGCTTAGTTTTTACAGGCTAATGGGGAGGGATCATAATTTCTGAAGATCCCTGAATTTTATCTGTGCCAAAAAATTCCTTCAAGCTGAGTTAGGTAAAAAATAAACAGGAACTATGATTTATGAAATTCTCTTGTATGGGCAAGGGGTTTGGACTACCTGATCTCCAGAGGTCTCTTCCAGTCTCTACTGTCCTGTAAATCTGTGATTTTCAAGCTGGCTGGGGGTGATCCAGCTCAGTTCCAGTACAGCAAGTATGTGTTGGTTACTGCAGATCTGGTTGTGCTGCTTTACAAATGTACGATTTTATGTGCATACCTGTGTTTTCCAGCTTGGGGACTGAATGTTGCTGCCTACCCTGCACTTCAATTACTGATCATTGTATGAGAGTAACTTCTGTAGTTGCCAGATTTCTTTATAGCCTACCATATGTTTCTCTTGTACTATTCCTAAAATTTAAAGTGTTTCGTCTGTGACAGATAGGTTTCAAACATTTTATATCTTAGATGTACAGTATTCAAATAATAGCTGAAAAAGTGTAGTATTTTTAGTGTCCAGTATTTATATATTTTTAAAAGACATTACTGATCCCTTTTTAAGGGTTTATTTCCAACAATTTATCTTAATTTTTCATTCTGAAAGGTTTACTATCATAGCTTTATGCACATTTGATACTTTTTTTTCTCTCTCAGGTATTTTTTCCTTTTAATGCTTTCTATCGCTATGAGTTATTTGGTAGGCTCTAATTAGGTCTTTTTCTTGCTTGTTTTTTTCTCATCCTGCTCTAGTTAGGTCTTTGTCTTGCTTGTTTTTTTCTCATCCTGCAGCTTCTGTTCTGTGCTAGTGATTCTTAACAGCACAAAAGTCTTCTTTCATTACCTTCTGGACAAGTTGTTCCAACAACCTGTTCAAATTAAAGATTCAGAAAAAGGAAAAGGGACAATAGAGTAGGAAAAAGTCTTTGCATATCTGGATACAATACTGTAAGTCTGTCTACAAACTATGAAATCTTACCTCAGGCTGTAAGGCATGACTGTTTCCAGTGCAGGTATCTCAAGCGTGTCGCTTTTCCGTCACAATGATGAAGTGAACTTGTTCTGTAAGTGCCTAAGGATCCACTCCCCAGAAGGTGTGTAGTCCAGGTCAGTGAGGACACACAATTGCCTTTTTTGTCTCAGGGATCTGCAGAAGTCTTTTCCAGGGAAGTTTTATCCAAATGTTACTGGTTCAGTTAGACCCTGTTTGAGAAGCAGATGAGGTGAGCCAGCTGTGAATGTCTGCTTGCTTTCTGCAAGACTTCACAGACTGAATACTTTCCTATTCACCACTCATGATGAAAGCTTTAGACAAAGAAACCATGGAAATTTGTTTTATGTTCCAGTCAGTGACATTGCAGTAAATACATAACAGAGAAGTTACATAAAACCTAGTACAATGTCAGTCATTTTATTTACAGATAGTCACTTTAAAACAGATGTTTATGGGAGCTGAAAAATAGCGTTTTATTTCTATTCCGGAGTTTTTAAACTCAAGATTCCTTGTTTACTACTTAACTGACTGGTAATTTCCCTCTATGTATTTGAGTGATTTTCTTAGCTGCATGAACAAGCACTGAAGCAGAAATTAAAATAAAAACATTTCCACCTTTTTATTTCTTTTTTTTTTCTTCCTTAGCCCATCATTCCAATGTATACTCAAAATGTCCGTGAAGGCTATAGGATGTTTAAAGAAAGAAGTAAGAACTTTAAAATATATTTTATGTATTTTGAATGTTTTATCTCTTTTCTCTCAGATTTCTCTTGCTTTTATGTTAGATTTTGCTTTTCAGACTTTTGCTTGCTTTGGATTCTCTAACACTTGCTGTGGGTCACAGGTAGCTCAAATTTGGAAATAGCTTGTGCATAACTGGTTTGTGTGTGTGATTTGTCTTATTTTTCTGGTATATTTGACTTATTTCTCTGGTCTATTAAGTCTATCAAGCTTTGTTTTGGTGGACAATTGCTTCAATCCTGTAACAACTTCCTGACTGTCAAATAAAGCATGAATTTTTAAGAAGTATTCTACATTAATCAGATTTCACGTTTGGGTTGTGTTTACTGTGACTATAATCTCACTTTTTCCTCCCATAAACCATTTCAGGATTTTTTAGACAGTTGTATGAAAGCACTCGATTGCCTTTTACTCCTCCATATGGAGGACTTCCAGTTAAATTTCGCACATACATTGGGAAGCCAATCCCTTATGACCCGAATATAACTGCAGAGGAATTAGTTGAAAAGGTAAGTTCTCTCTCCTTGCAATATTGAACTACATACTTTGCCCTGTGCTATAGGTGCAGTTTTTTGCATGCTTGAATAAAGACAAATACACTTTTACTAGCTTGTTAAAGCTATGGACAGTTGAGGTTTGGGATTATTTAATGTACAAATAGCTACCAGTAAATATTGACATAGCAGCAGTTGATTGGGATGCCCTCATCCTTTCCAAATGTATGAGCTCTGTCTTCTTGTTATGTTAACTTTGTTTCTCCCATAACTTTGATAACTTTGATAATAATTACGATAGCTGAAATGATGTAAATTATGTTTTAAATGCAGTTTTCAGTAACTATGAAAATAAATTTAATAAATAACAAATAACTTTGAGAATCTTCATCAAATAGTGTAGGGCTCTAGAAGCAAAGTTCTTCAAGACCTTCCGTCTCAGTGTCAAAATGAAAATGTTAAAAAGTTGCATCTCAGATATAAAAACATTTTGAGTACCTACAGTTTGGTGAAATTAGTGATGCCCAAGAGCATAAAAGTATTTATGGATCTAGAGTTTAAGCATTTTTCAAAATATAAAGGTAAACTGAAAATACAGCTATAAATTTTTTCATGAAAGATGAAAGGAGGATTTTATGAGAAAAAAAAAAAATCTGCTACTAGAAAAAACTAGAAATACACAAACAAATCAACTGTCAGAAATCACTTATTAAAAAATACCTTGCTGCCCCCCAAAAAAATGCAACAAGGCTGGCTTTTCTTCTTTTGTTTTCTTTTTTCCCTTTTTAAGGAAGGTTGTGCTGAGCTTCACAAAAGTGAAACGAGAAAGACAGGTTTGGTCTGTTACAAGGGAACAGCCCCAGCAAGCTGCAGAGTTTGGTCTTAGCACCTTTAGGAGGCTGGAGGCAACATGACTGCCATTATTGTTGTTCATATTCTTGTATTTTAGGGGAATAGTATTTTGTGTACCTGCAAAAGTGAAATCGGAATTTCCCATGATATTAATTTACCTTACTAAGGCAAGCCTTTGGCTGCCTCCTTTGACCACCACCCACATTGGTGGGAGTACAGTTAAGTCTTCTGTGGCTGATATTACTTTTTAAAAAGGGTAATTTAAATGAGGTTTGAGGTGAGCAGTGGCCTGGCTGACCTCTATCTGATCCCGCCCTGCAAAGGAGTTAGGACATGAACCTGTCAGGAAAGGTTCAGCTACTCTTTTCTTGAACTCACAGTGATATTCTACTATAACTCTAGGGTAGACCAGTGGAGTATGTACCTACCCTTATTTCAAGTTTAAGTACATGAGGGAAAACAAAAGGAGATATTTTCTTATTTCTTTTAGAAATATAGAATATCTTATTCGTTCTCTTCCTAAACTTGCATTTGAATCTCATGTAAAGAGTATTATGAATTTTCTTATTATGTGCATGCTTTATATGATAAAATTATGGGAGAATTCATGTTGGGAAGGACAGACAGAGATTCCTACTCCAAATTCCTAGTCCAAGGTCAGCAATAAGACCAGATGAGGTGAGTCAGGCTTTATCCATCCTTTTTTGATGAAAATTTTCAGGGATGGGAGATTGCAGAAACTTAATGTTTTCATGTGTTAAAGGCTACTTTAACTAAGTAATGACCACATTTGGTAAATCTCAATAATTTGAGCCTACCCAAAATGCAGTTGTTGTTTCTGTTCCTTTCTTTTCCAAGAAGTGTGTCATTAGGACAGCTAGTTAATATAAAACACAATTTTTTTTCTTACAGTAGAGCTATGTGTGAATTTTCCCTCTTGAACCTCTGAGAAGTTAGTGATTATACTTTTCTTCCATTCATAAAATAGGTCTGTAAAGGCAAATTTCTCTTTTCTTTTCAGACAAAGACTGCTGTCCAGGCTCTCATAAGCAAGCACCAAACAATCCCAGGCAACATATGGAAGGCTTTACTGGAGAGATTTGATAAACGTCGTAAAAGTGATTAGAATGCTCATGTTTATTGCATTGGTTTTACAGCACACAGTAAAAAACAATGTCCTACAGCACTGGTGACTAATAGTTGGTGTTAACCAGTTTAAATTACAAATTTCTACAGATTTGGTGGAAGAAAACAATTAACCTCTAGAAAGTTCCCCCATGTCTTTGAGAATATCCTGAACTAAGGAAACTTGATGAAGATGATTTATGTATAATAGCAATGCAACAGCTGTATTCCCCCAAAGGAAATCATGCAGCCAAGATTTTCCTGGTTCCTAAAACAAGTATGTACTTACATCCAAGAGCTTTAGTGGTGTTGTCTAGATCTGTGTGATTGTGTTTTGAGCACAGTCTGGTCTCAGAGCAGAGCCTCAGGGTTGGTGTTGTCCCACCAGAGACCACCCCATGGGGGGCACCTTCCCTGATGGGCCCGAAGCAAGACATGTCAGAACAAACTGTCTTGCTTTAGATACTCAGCTACTGCTTACACCATTCTCCTAGAGACTACAAAAAGAGACAATCCCTTTAAAACAGATGTTAGACCCCTTCAAACACATCAGCTTACTAGTGCATACCCTGGAAAGCAGGACTGTTTGCATCCAAGACTTCTTCCCCACAGAAAAAGGATTCTCAAAGAGAGGGGAAAAAAAAGCTTTAGTTCAGTGTAGCAAATATTGCAAATACATGTAGAAAGTAGTTTCAAGTCTGAGCTGGTTTGTGCATGCTCTATTGCACCATATCATAGTTATTTAGTGGATGAGGCTGCCCCAGCCTGAAAACCCCTGCATATGGTGTGTGCATATGGTTGTGCTGTATTTACTCAGATCTCCCAGTGAACAGGCTCGAGGGGAGCTTTCTTAAGAAATGCATCTTTGAGGCTTATCATCACTGGTGGTTTGCCTAAAAATGCAGTACTGCAACACTGGCGGTACACGTTGAACCAAAATGCCTGTTTGGAAAGGCAGTCCTGTCTTCCTAATGCAACTTGTGGAAAACTGAAAGTTAGTACAAAGCAGAATGTGTTTTTACAGGCTGTGGGATGTTGTTACTGGTGGGAGTGGGACAACTTTGTGTAATCTATCCAATATGCCACTAAATGCAACCAAGTCTTAACTTCAAAGTCCAAGATAGGTAATTTTTGTGCCTCATTTTCCTTCATGTACTTTTAATATGTCAATAATCTTTCCTCTCTACATCCTAAAAGGTTACATGGCATCTAAGGAAATATATGTAATGTTTGCCCTTTTTCAGTAGAAAACTAAATCTGCTCTTTGGATTAAAATATATTCTTCCCTGACCCTGCCTCTTCACAAGTATTTCTTGCACATCTGGTGAAGGGAGAAGGATGGACAGGTGAGTTACTTCCCTGGACCAAAAAGACAGGAATCCTGTCAAATCCTGTCAACCCTCAAATCTGTCTTGAGATACAGGAGCCTTTACTTGAACCCCTTAACTCTAACTGCTGTGTACAGGCAGAAAGATTTTTCTCCCAGCAGAGACTCAGCATGCATAGGAGATGATGAACTAAAGCAGATCAAGATGCAGACTGGTATGCCTGGACATAAGCAGGAATTCAAACCATGAAGTCTTACATGCTGCACTGCAGCGATATAAGCTAAAATTCAAAGCCTGAGCTTTCAAGGGAGAAAAGGAACTAAAGGAAAAGGTTATAGAATACTAAAATGGACACAGATTAAGAAGTAAGAGGAATTATAAGTAACCAGAATCTGAAGGCTTTCTTTGTATAGCAGAAACTGTAGAAAGACTAGCCAGAATCATTATCTGACTACTCTGTTTTTCAAGTGCATTAATACCATCATGGAATGTGTCCAAAGAAGGGCAATGAAGCTAGTAAAGGGTCTGGAGCACAAGTCTTATGAGGAAAATCAGAGGTGGGGTTGTTTAGCCTGGAGAAAAGGAGCCTATGTGGGGACCAACACCTTACCTGAAAGCATGGTTGCAGCCATGTGGGAGTCGGTCTCTACTCCCAGGTAACAAGGGACAGAACCAGAGGAAAAGGAAGTTGTGCTGGGAGAGGTTTAGATTGGATATCAGTATAAAATTTTTCACTGAGAGGGTTGTCAAGCATTGGAACAGGCTGCCCAGGGCAGTGGTGAAGTCACCATCCCAGGAGGTATTTAGAAGATGTGTAGATGTGGCACTTGTGGAGATGGTTTAATGGTGGGCTTGGCAGAGTAAGGTTATTGGTTGTACTCAGTGGTTTTAAACTTCCTTTCCAACTTAACAATTCTGATTCTGTGACCAATTAACCACTTCAGCAATCAGAATTTGCACAACCTTTCAAATGCCATGGTCTCTGATACATGATGCTAGGAGCTGTGCTGCAATGGAGCACTAGCCTTGGGTAGGAGATATGTAATCAGAGCACTGACTATCTTTCAAAGCAGATATTTCTGTCTCCATCTGTTAGAGTTCTGGATGACACCTATCTCCTCTGTTTCAGCAGCTGTTAATATTTTCTAACAAGGTTTAACTTTTCCCAGGCTATAACATCTTTTAGCAGCACCACTGTGTTATCTGCAGCTTCTCTGAGTAAAAAAGAATTTCTATTTGTTGTCTTCTGTCGCAGTTGTCTAAGAGTATTTTCTGGGGTCTCAAGATGATAGACAAAATTATTACTGAGAAACAGGAGGGATTTTGAATGATATATGTTATTTTTCTAATAAGAAATTGCAAACAATTTTTTCCAGAAACATTATAGTACTGCTCCAATAACAAGCAGTTATTATATTATTTTAGTGGCTCACTCTAAATTTTTACTCTTTTTAGAGCAGTATTATAGAAACTAGAACTAAAAACCGGTGTTACAGAAAATAGAGTTCTTGTCATACAAATAGAAATGTAATTGCAGATCAAATCACTCCCTTGCTACACTTATTTTTTAGCCTCTCCATCATACAACAAAAAAAGAAATGAAAACCAGCAAAGGATCTATGCCTGCCTCAAAATGAAAACAGCATTTATGACTTATGTTAGGTATATTTTGCCCAGTAAATAATGCAGAAAAATTCTGGTTTTGTAGCTTTTTGTGTGTAAGGTTTAACCAGCTCAAACTGCAAGATTTTGCATTGGTGAAAAATATGATATGATAACGCAGTAAATTAATAAAATCATAGAATCATAGAATATCCAGAGTTGGAAGGGACCCAGAAGGATCATCAAGCTCCAGCTCCTGGTCCTGCACAGGACAGCCCCAAGAGTCACACCATGTGCCTGTTCAAATTCCTCTTGAGCTCTGGCAGGCTTGGGGCTGTGACCAATTCATTACCTGGATGACAGTGGAAGCAGTTACAGAGTAAGCAGTGTGCACAACTGCACATTTATTAATTGTGGAAACAGTTACACGGTAAACTGCTCAACTGAGCAGCTGCAGATGTCCAACAGGCAGATAATGTGTGTGTGGAAGAGAGATGGTCAGAAAGGCACAGCAGGAGGGGATCTGGAAGAGCTGGCCAAGTTCATCCCACCGAAGGCTGAGGGCGCAGCGTTCCATGCCATCCTAGCAGGTAGGGGATCTGCATCAATACCTGCGTGTTTGGAACTGCACCTGGTGTCACTGGAACACTACTTACTTCTTTGACTGATTTTTATTTGTAAATCCTTTTTTTTTT
>VZRH01008255.1:1054186-1092396 GCA_013397555.1 Urocynchramus pylzowi
TTTTTTTTTTTTTTTTTTTTGGTACATAGATGCAGGGATTACATCCACAGCTGTTGGGTAGCCAGGAAAGCATTAACAGGACCAAGAATGCTGTGTCTGGAACGCTGAGGTACTGCAGTGCCCACGAGTGGGTACCAGGTATGGATGCTGCTGCTGCTGCTGTGGCAACACCAGCAGGGCTGGAGAAGGAGGACTGCACCCACCTGGCAGGTACGGAGGAAGGGCTGGCTGGGAGGCATGCCGTGCTCAAGGCAGGAGGTGAACAGTGGGTGCCTGGAGCTGGGGATGTTTAATCTGGAGAAATGGAGACTCAGGGGTGACCTTATCACCCTCTGCAACTCCCTGAAAGGAGGTTGCAGCCTGTTGGGGTTCAGCCTCTTTGCCCAGGCAACCAGCGACACGATGAGAGGACACAGTCTCAAGCTGGACCAGAGGAGGNTGCAACTCCCTGAAAGGAGGTTGCAGCCTGTTGGGGTTCAGCCTCTTTGCCCAGGCAACCAGCGACACGATGAGAGGACACAGTCTCAAGCTGGACCAGAGGAGGTTTAGGGGGAGGGTTTTCTTCACAGATTAGACATGGGAATTAGACATGGAATTAGACATGGAATGGGCCGCCCAGGGGGTGGCCTGGCCTCCAGGGAGTCCCTGGAGCTGTTAAAGGAAAGGCGGGACGTGGCACTCAGCGCTGCGGTCCAGTTGTCACGGTGGTGTTCGGTCACAGGTTNCTGGCCCCGGCCCCGCTGCCCCCCGCAGGTGCCCGGGCGGGAGCTGACTGCCGTGGTGGCCTCTGTCAGCGCCGAGCTCGGGGCCTCGCTCTCAGCGCCGGGGCGGCGGGCGGAGCGCGGTGGGANCTGCAGAAGGAGCCCTGACAGCCGGCACCGGAGCCCGCCCCGTTCGTGGGCCAAAACAAGGACTAAGCCACCCTCTGACTTCTAGGGTCTCTCCTGTCGCAGGTGACATTACCAGGATTATCAGGGTCTTCTGGTATTTTTCGTTTGTTTTGGGTTTTTTTTTTTTTTGGTTTGCTTGTGGTGGCAGTGCTGATTCTGGGAGAAACGCCCTCCGTAGCTGTTTCTGTTGGCAGGGACGTGTCGTAGCTGCTGCTTCGCAGCGTCTTTCTAGTTTGGAAACACTGGGATGTCCTCCAGAGGTTTCACTTGCACATTGCATATGCATGCTGGAATCGTGCTGTGTGTCGCTCACAGCAGAGCGGGCTGTTGTCCATAATCGCTCCTTCCCTCCTGAGCAGTAGGGTCTCACTTACCCCAACATCTGCTGACTGCAGCTGAAGGCCTCCCTAGTAGTTTGGTTAAGGACTTTTCTGGGTCATGTGCTAGAAGTCAGTGATGGGAATTATGTGTTAGCCTTGTTTCCACGTCATAAAGCCTGAAGTGTAAGCCTAACTTGGTGTGCAGTGTAATTAGTCAAATGAGAAATTGTGTCTTTGTGAACTAGTGAAAAATGCAAGCTGCTGCATTAGCAAGTTAGAACTTAAAAATGTGTATTTTGAACTGCTCAACAGCAAGTTGGAACAGACCGGTGTCGTTATCTGTTAGTGGCACATAAAAACTGTGTTCAATGTGGAACCTCTGGGCTTTTTTGGATGATAATCTGCCTTCCCTTCTTCACTGCTATAGCACCCACACTGTGATGACCTTACTGCTGCTCTTAATGAATGTGGAAGTAGAATCTTCACAGCAAAAGGACAGGAGGCAACAGACACAAGGTGCAGTAAGGGGAGCTCTAGAACTAGAATAAAGAAAAACATTTGCACCATGAAGGTATTCAGGCACTGGATTAGGGGCCTGAAGAAGCTATGGGATCTCCGTCCATGAAGATCCAGTCCAGAATACTACTGAACTGGATATGTCATTGGGCAACCTGATTTAGCTGGCTAGTTAGGAAGAGTATAAATTGGACAGTATAAATTCCTGTGTGAATTATCCTGTGATGCTCTTCAAGATGAGGGAGCAGCATTGTTCAGGGTAGATTTGACTGTTCTTAAGGGAAGGCAGTACTTTAGCTTTTACCTCTGTGGCTGGTAGCACAGAAGATGTTAGATCTTAGTTTCTGTTGCAGGTTAGCACACAGATATGCAAGTAAACTTTAAAAACTGTTGTGATTGCATTTGAGGTATTGCATTGAACATTACAGGCAAAAGGACACGTAATATTTTGCAAGACTGACATGTGTGAACAGGACTTTAAATTTACTTGATGGAGGATTTGGGGTTTGGGGAAAGCCATAAACAATTAAAAGTATATAGTAAGTGGGAGAGTATAGCTATAAGGTTTTTTTAAGCTACATAATCACCTCTCAGTTTTGAAAAAATGCTTCTGTGCCATAACCCATGCTCCATATTGTTCTCTAGGTAGTAGGTGGAGCCATTGGAGAAGTCCAGGCATAACAATCTGATTAATATAGTGGTGTTGAATACTACTCCTAAGTCTTGCTTGGTCTCACAAGTTGTGTTTCTTATACTTGCTGTGGGTGTTTGCTGCCTGACAGGTTCTGGAGTTCAGCTCTGGCAATTGGAATGAAAAAGAGCTTTCTCTTGCTCTCCCACACACTCTCCCTCCCATCCTTTCCCCCTAATTCACACCCCAAAGACAGGTGCATGAAGTCAGTGAAGGGCATGTCACTAATGCTATGTGCTTATATGTGGCTGGAGATAAATCATCTGCCTAGCACACTGTCCTCAAGAACATGCTGAGGAGCAAAATGTTGTAGGCCTGAATTAGTTTGGACCAGCCATGGATTGTGAGAGCAAAGATCAGCTTTCTTCTCATTTATAGGAGCTAGCTACCTTGAGTAATGTGGGTAGAGGCTGATTTCCAAAACCAAAGGAAAAGGGACATCCTTGCTCTGTCAGAATGTGAGGGAAAATTGAGATAGGAAAATAAGTGAAATGAGTTCTACTCTAGTATGCGTTTCAATGTTCCTTAGCAAATGTGGAGTAAAATTGATCTGCTTTGTAAATTTTGTTGTCACCAGTGTTCTGAAAGCAATATTATCTTCTGTTTTTCAGTCTCTTGTATCTTGCAAAAAGAGCAAGAGTAAAAGAATGGTAGACATATACATGTTTGTCTAGGCATAGGAGCTTTGCAGTCATACCTGCTGTAAGGCACACTAATAAACAAAACACAGCAGCTTCAAGCTTAGATTCTTTTCATTCTTAGAAATGCTGTTCTTCCATTTCTCTCTAGAAGCCTATTTTACAGTTGCAACATTTTTTTTCTTCTTGGTCCTGACTAGCAGAACTTGGAATATTGATCAACTAGTTTCTTCTAGCCTAGAATAATTTTTGTACCCAGAGGTATTAGGTTTCTTGTTCAAACACTGTAGCTAAGATAGCCAAGCATTCAGTCTGTCCTGTGTTTGTAAGGTGAAGTGAATAGCAGATTGTCCCCTAAATTGTACAAAGCTAAGAAAAAAAATGTAGTTCCAGAGTTACAGTAAGCCTGAAATTGCAGGCTTGACTTCTGTGGGCTGGTATCTTTTTAGGAGCTGGCATTGGAGTGGAGAGATTCTTATACATAGACACAGTAAAGCCAGAGCAGTTGAAACTCTAAAGAGGACTTTTTGTGAACTTTTTTCCCTTGTCCTTTCTGCTGCTGCCTCTCAGTGTTGTGCTCTGGGTCTTGACATGTTGCTATCAGTAAATCTCCAGGTACAAATAAAGGTCTTTCCAGGGCTGAGACTTTCTTATTTGAGAGATTCTTCTTCCTGAGATGTCTTAGGGTTATGGTGAGTGGAAGTGTTCAGTAGGTTTTACTTAAAGCAGTGGATTTGAGATTATGCTGTTTCCTGTTGTAGTTAGTGCTTGAGAGAAGGTTTTATTTTATTGTAACAATAAATTAGACTAATCAATACAGCTTTCTGAAATTCAAAAATTCAGTATTAATTGGTATTGCTAACAGTATAAATGCTCTGGATCTGTGCAAGTTGTACAGTTTTCAATGAGATAAAATACTAGCTTGAAATTAGGCAATTGCACCATCTTTCTCCACTAGAATTGTCAGCATTTCCAGTACCTAAAAAAAAGGACTGTAAAGATGAAGTAAAAGTTTTGCTGTGTGAACTGTTATGTTTTTAATAGGTGCTGCTGGGATGTGGGGTAGATGGTATATGAATAAAATGCATCAGAGAGGTTTATTATATGATTAAACAGTATAAGCAGATCTATATTTTTGGAAGATTTATTCATATACATTTTAAAAATTTTATTTTAAACAGGAGATGACAGGTGGAAATGAATCGTGTACTGCAGGACCGACATCTATGTCCTACTTAACTTGCCTGACTTACATTCTGGAAGAATGGACTGGTGTGGAGGATATTGGAGATTATCTGAGTTATGCATTCTACATTTTATGGTTGCTTTTTCCACTTGTGGTAGTCTTTGTACTTCCAGGAGTTATCGTCATTCTCTTCTACGTTTCCATTCTCTGGCTTCATATTTATCAAAGGAAGAATGAAATAAAGGAAGCTTATTCCCATGATGTTTGGATAGGTGCAAGAGAAATGTTGGCAACCATATGGGATGGACATGGAAGAATATGGCATGGTAAGTGAGATCTGGCCTTTCATTAAAAACTTCTGAAGCTCTTATTTTCCATTTAGCTATCAAGATATGCCTGATTGTTGCTGCTGGTGCATGCCATTTCAGGACAGGGTTTTTTTCTGTTTTATGAGTGACTGTCAGTGGTGCTTGAGACAAACAAAAAAAGGCATTGAGACTTCGTTGAATGTAAGATTTTTTTCTTATGCATTTATTTCTTTGCTGCTATAAAATGACATCTCTGTTCTTGTTGAATATATGCACAATTTTTTTAATTGCCTTTTTTTCCATTTTTCGCTTTTTATAACAATTCCTGGATTTTTCTCATTTGAAGAAGCCCTGAAATGTGTGTTGTGTTAAAAACTAGATCAGGTTAATATGTGGGGTTAATATTCAGGGTTAATATGTGAAGACTGGAAGTTAAATGCCGGTTCCCTGATAGCTAGTAAGTCAGCTGGCACATGTTAGCATAATTTAGTTGCACTTAACCAATCTTACAAGAAATGGCAAATGATGGCTAAAAGAAGCACTTAGTTGCTTCTTGAAATTATCTTCAGAGCCTGACACTGTTACAGAACCCTATTTTTTTATTTATCTTTGTATTTTGGACTACTTCTTTCTCTACTAGAATGTCAAAACTAAGGGCCCTGTTCTTTGTCCTTCTGCTATTATTTCTTTATAAAGACAGACTTAATAAATGATTTGGCTTTTCTCTCTAAGGAAATCATAAGTCTCGTTCAGAGCCATTCAGTCTAGATGCAGCTAAAGGAGAAAGAGATACTTAAGAACAATTTACATAAAGAATAAATCCTTCTTGAAAATCATCTCTATTTGTTCTCTAGTCAAAGGGAAGCGGGTTTTCAAGGCATTGATAACCAGATGGTGCAGCAGCTGTATCAGATAGGCTTTGTAAGACGAAGATGTAACTTTTAAATCTAGGAAAGTATACTACATCAAAATCAACAGCTACATCAAAGAGCTTAAAATGCCCACTTCACAATAAAAAGCTATTTACTTTTTTTTCACAAGAAAATTATTTTTTAAGGCCTTGGCTCTTTTAATCCTTAGTAACTTTTTCTTTTTATAAGGTCTGACATTTTATTTGTGCAAGAAGATTCTTATCCGGTCCCTCATTGAGAGCTGTGACTTTTTTCTGCCCTGCCAGCTGCTTCCCTCTTATCTTATACACTTGTCTTGCTAAAGAATGAAATGTTTTCCAGTTATTTTTTCCCCCACTTGATTCATCAGGCTATCATAAGAAGAACTTTCCATCCTGAAATCTAACAGCATTAGTAAAAAAAAAAGAGAAAAAAACCAACCTTACAACCAAAAAGCCCCAAACCAACCCCCAAACCTGGTGATTGATACCTGTAACTTTATGTGTATTATGCCAATGCCATGTGTGTTAGTTGGCTGGCATGGAGCACAGTTAGTGGTCCCTTGGGATGGGACAGATGATACACTTCAATGTGTTGCAGCTCCACAGGTATACAAAGTAAAATAGTGGGAGAAGAGCCAAAAGTACCTTCAGAATTGAATTAATGAAATAGGGATTGCAGACCTGATTAGCTTTGGAAGATGTGGCAGAATGTGATTGAGGGGTGGTTTTTTTTGGGGTGTTTTCTTTTTGCTTGTTTTATTTTATTTTAAAAAAGATACTGTAACAGTACTAGTGAGTATTAACTGAGTATGTTCTATACTGATGCATTTTGTGTTAATTAAATATATTCTGCCCTGTAACTTGGATAGAAATGTGAGGTCAGGAGGAAGCTTATGTGTGTTTATGTATTTTTCAGCTAGACATATATAGTCCCAAATAGTTTTTAGTATTTAGTGATGTAAAGCTGGAACAGGTATAACTTGGAGAGAAGTAGCAAAGATAAGCTTCATATCCTGGAGTAAAAGGAGACATGAAAATGGGTGCTGTCATGTCAAATCTTCTAAAACAGTCACTGATGGCAATAAACTTGGAAAGGTTAATAATAGCTTGAAATAGTTGTTTCACCAGTCCCTATTTTGATTTCTCTTGAATGATTTATTCAGAGGACTTTGCAGCCTTGAAAACAGGGAATTGAAAAAATAAGGATAAATTATACAGTTTGAAATAGTGCAACTGGGTTTTGTTTTAATGTTGGCTTTTTTTGCTCTTTCTCAAAGTGTGGTGCCTTAAATGAAACTTGTATTCTCTGTGAAGGAACTTGTATTTCCTGTAGATGCTGCAAGTTATCTCTTGACTTATTATCGGTCACTTTGCTCTAAGCACTTCTCAATCCATGCTGGTTTCAGTTTGCCAGCTTGCTGCAAGTTAGTTTCTTGGGGATAGAACTGTATAAAAATTTAACATCTGTTACATTTTTAACTCCTAACAGGTTATGAGCTTCATGGTGTGGAAAATATTCCTCAAGGACCAGGACTTGTTGTGTTTTATCATGGAGCTACTCCTGTTGACTATATCTATTTCTCAGCTAGACTTCATATAATAAAGAAGAGGCGCTGCAGCGTAGTAGCTGATCATTTTGTCTTTAGATTACCAGGTAACATACTTCATTATAAACAAGCAGTCTTGGAATTCTTATTTCAATTTTTTAATCATGTAATTAATAAAAATCGTGTTGCAGGAACACAGCTTTCAGAACAGACATTCAGACAAATTTAGTGAAAGGTTTGAAACAGAGCATATTCTTTACTGCTGAGACTGGCCCATGTAAGGATGGGACATAGTCCTGTCTGGGCAACACTTTCCAATGACTCTAGGGTGTTTAGAAACAAAGAGAAGGTGATCATAGGAGAAGCAGTGTTCTCTGTATTAATCATTAGCTAAGATTTCAGTAAGATGTTTCTTTTTCATAAATATAGGCAGAATGAGTGGTGTAAATTGATTAAGAATTAAATTGTTTGGAACAAATGCTCTGTAAGTTAAGGATACTAGTCTGAAGAGACAATGTATTTTCTTATCCCACCCAACTCTTATCTAGTTGAGGATGGCAGGCAGTGGAACCTGTGCCCAGGAAGACTGTTTGGAGTAGAATCTGTTTTGGAGGAAAGCTAGAGAAGTATTCAACATGTTTGTGTGAAACATGAGGTGAAGCAGGTAGAAAATGAAAAATATGTTCAGGGCAAGATTTTGGCTGGACAGCCTAGTGAAATGCACTGCCAGTTGGTGAAATTAATTATGTGAGGGGTTTGGTTTTTTGTCTGTGTCAAGTACAGGAGTAGCCACTTTCTTTCCCAAGTTTGGTTTGTGATTAAAGGCCTGTCAATTCCCAAAATAAATTGCAAGGAGAATTCTGTAGTGTACTGATGCTTTTAGTAGAACCAGCTCATATAAGAAAACTGTATTTTTGTTGGTATAGATTTATTTCAGCCTTAGTCCCTGAAAAGAACTTTTTCATACTGATTACAGTATGGCTTTGCCTCTACAACTGCTTTTGCCAACAGATTTATTTATCAGTGGTTATCAAATCTTTTGCATATAGATGACTAATATAACCTACTTCATGATGCAGATTTGGCTCCATATTGTATCTTTATAGGCACAGATGTTTATCAAATGGGGCATTATGTTTTACTCCTTTTCTGCTCTAAACTAAGGCTCTAAGTGGGAGTATACTTATGAATCCCCCAAATATCGTTCAGTAGCATTCCAGAAACATCTTGCTGAATGGCTGACCTGGAAGAACTGGTTTTAGCTGTACAACATCTAGCTAACAGCTACAGGTATTGCTCAGGGATTGATACTGAGACCACTGCTGCTTAGTGTTTTTATAGTACCCCTGGATGAGGGCCTGGAGCATGCACAGGAAATTCACTGATGATACCAAACTGGGGGAGCTGCTGATATTCTGGGCATTAAAGCTTGTTCTCAGAGTGACTTCATAGAATTTGACTGGGGAAATATTATGAAGTTCAGCAAAAGCAAATGTATAGCTGTGCATCAGGGATAGAGCAATTCTGTGCAACAGCACTCTGGATTGAAGGGGGCTTTGCAGGAAAGGACTTGGGATTCTAGTGAACAACAATGAATGTGAGTTGGCAGTGTGCCCTTACAGCAAAGAAGATGAACTCTACTGTGAGCTTTTTTTAGCATTAATGTAGCCACTGGGTTGAGTGAAGAGATTTTTTTTCCCTTGGCATGGCACCTGTGCAAGCACATCCTGTGACATGGTGTCCAGTTTTGGACTCCCTGGCACTGACATACTGGAGCATGTTCAGTGGACAGTGGGGGTCTGGAGCACACAGTGTACAAGGAGAGGTTGAGAGAACTGGATTTGTTTGCTGTGTACCAGATAAGGGTGGGGAAAGATACTATTGCTGTCTTCAGCGACCTAGTGGGAGGGTGGGGAGAAGAGGGAGTCAGACTCTTCTCACAGGTGCACAGCGATAGATTGAGAAGTAACAGAGACAAGTTGCAACACAGGAAATTTTGATTAGACNTGGACAGTGGGGGTCTGGAGCACACAGTGTACAAGGAGAGGTTGAGAGAACTGGATTTGTTTGCTGTGTACCAGATAAGGGTGGGGAAAGATACTATTGCTGTCTTCAGCGACCTAGTGGGAGGGTGGGGAGAAGAGGGAGTCAGACTCTTCTCACAGGTGCACAGCGATAGATTGAGAAGTAACAGAGACAAGTTGCAACACAGGAAATTTTGATTAGACATGTGGAAAGGTATTTTACCATGAGAGGGATCAGACACCTGAACAGATTGCTTAGGCAAGTTGGGGAATCTCCATCCTTGCAGACTTTCAAAACTCCGCTGGGTGAGGCTCTGAATAGCCTGATCTAGTTGAACCCGCTTTGAGTGGGAGGCTGGACTAGATGACCTCCAGAGCTTCCTTCTAATCTACATAATTCTCTGGTTCTGTGGAGGAATTAAGGCTGTTCAGGGAGATAAGCCCAAAGAGCCCAGAAAATGTTGTGGATTGCTTCAAAATAAGCACAGTAATCTATGACTGGCAACTCAGGTAGATGCTGCTTCCCTTGTGAGACAAACCAGAAAAACTGTGTAATTTTATCCTAATACTAAGGCTGTCTGATCTTGATTAACTGTTCAGATTAAATTGTATACCTTTTCAGAAGATGTTTTAACCAAAAATTATTATGCTCAATGGAGGGAAAATGGGAAGGGGTGGTGTTGCATTTGGGGAGTCTTAGACACACGTGGATGTGTCAGAATTGTGTCAGTATTAAGTATGCTTTTCTTGCATTTTTGGAGGAGAAGGATATAAAATATGTTCATGTGAATTCTTTTTTTCCTTCTTTTATGACTAGAGGTTAACCACAGGGAAAAACAAACCCAATATTCCAGCTTTCTGGTTCCTTTAGACTCTTAGCTGTGTAGTGCTCAGAAAAATATTGACTTCTCTAAGTTTAGGAAAAAGGCCTTTTCCCAAAGCATTCAGAGAGGACTGAGATTTCACTTGTGTTCTTCTCCATCATTCTCTGCTATAGTATGGGCCATTTTTGCTTCCTAAAGTCATCTGGGACCCCTCTTTTAAAGGTTGCATGCTATTTTATGTAACTAAGACAGTCCCTCTCCTGTAATGTTCCAGAGGAAAGGAGCTTTGGCTTCTTGTCTGTTACATGCACAAGATGTTGCAAAGTATCTTGTGGACTGGATGCTCTGCAGCTGTATATGTGTGATTACCTACAAATATGGAAGGTTGGATTCAATAGTCTAAAAGGTTCCTCTCTGTCTGGGGTCCTAAAAGTCAACCATGGGAAAATGATGACATCCTTGCCATCTTGCTATCCAGTAGCTGACAGCCCTGATGTTACAGTCAAGATAGAAAAATGTACACAGTGCACAAGTAGAGAGCAGTATTACATGCCTCAATGGGTACTCTCCAAAGGGTTTTCAAACATTTCTGCCAATACAGTCTTGTGGAAAATAGGAGAAGAGTATGTTGGGGCAAAGGGCAGAGTTCAGGTTGAACTGTGGAATAAAATTTAAGTTTGAACTTCTTGGTGTCTGGAAGAACATGTTCTGCATGGCTGAAAAATTGTGTTTAGATAATTTTGAGAGTTGTTTTGTTGTTTAAAATGGCAAAACAGATTCTTGTTTTCTTCCATGCAGTGGTACCTGGTACTACCCCAGTGTTTCTTCTAACTTTCTGGTGACCTTTGCCTTGGACACAGGTGCCCTGGCTGTCCTCTCTGGGCCATTGTGTCAGATTCCATCTCCCAGCTGCTTTAAGGGAGCCAGATTCTTTGGTACTGAAGCAGAGATATCAGTAGTAATGTGTGATCTGCTGGCAAGGCTGTGAAGTACAGCCCAGAGTATAAAGTTGATACTAAAAGTCAAGGGAGGAAATACAGCTGAGAAATTTTGTGAGGACTTGAAATCTCCCTGGATTCTGTAGTACATTTTTTTGGTCTGTATTCTGTCAATATTCTGTTCTTTTTTACTGATATATGAACTGGACAGAGTCATGGTATTTGCGTTGTCACACACACCCTCACCCTCACCCCTTCCTCAGTGTATCCAATACAGAAATGGTGTTTCACAGTCTTTGCTTCCTTGGAGTCTCTTTTCCTGCTCATCTCAACCCTTTTCATGACTGTTTTGTCTGTCTGCTGAGCTCACTGACAGAAAGGACTTAGAGACAGGCAGCTTTTTACCACCAAGTACATTCCAGAGAGCTTTCATTAGTTTGGGAGTGTCAAGCATTGTAAAAATCAGCTATTGAAAATCCCACAAAAAAAAAAAAGGCATCTGAAAGAAATGCATTTCAATTAGGTAAACTCTATTTCAGGTGTTCTCCCATGCAACTGCTACTAGATAAAGACTTGAGTGTTATCAGCAGTGTGTGAGGCAGGCACAGCAAAATATGAGACAGGTGTAATGCAGCTTGTGTTCTGTGGCCATGTGTATGGACAGATCCTGACTGGGTACAGAGATGAGTTGGGAGTAATTATACTCACACCAGTTAAAAAGACTAGAGATCAGAGTTTAGTTAAGATTAAACTAATAATATGTTGCCTCATGCTTTTCTTTCCAAGCCCTTAGTTTATGTAAGCTGTAAAAGACAGACCTCTGTCTTCTTAACTTTGTTTGGGCTCTCCTTAGTGCATGTGTGTATGTAGCAAATGTGTGTTTATAGTCACAGCTATTAATTTGTTATTAAGAGGCAAACTCGACTAGATCAGTTCTTTGTCCTTGTCTGTGGCTGATAAGGTTGTTTGCTTCAGTGGGAAACTTCAAGAAAGAGAAATAGTGTTTCCCTTACTGCCCAGTCATCCACAGTTACCATTTTGGTGTGCACTGCTCATAAATACTGTATAAATTAAAAATCTGTTGAACCAGCTGAACAGGACTTATTTCCTGCAAACAGAGGTCTGTGGTAGTTATGTCCTTTAATGATAGGCTAATTGTCTGAATTGATCAGACGTGTTCCTTTCAATGCTTGTAGCAAATGTTTGATGTTCTGCTGTTTCTTGAAGAGTACAGTCTGAATGACATGACAAATTCAAGGTGATATGAGGAGTTTATGTAACCTTAGGTCAAAGACTTCAGTTACAGTATTAACAGAAGGTGAGTGTACCCAGTTGAAGCCTACCAGATACCTCTCTGTATGAAATGCCATCCAGGTACTCACAGACTCCACCAGTGTCAATTGCTGCAGTGATCTGTAATGCAGAGGATGATGCATTTCCTTTGTCATTCTGCTCCTTATGCACTACTGTTCTTTGCCAAAGTTCACAAAACAGAGCCACAATTTCCTGGTTTTGCTTCTTGTTGCTCTCTATTTGGACTGTGCTATGTTTGAACAGTAGAGCTTGAGCAGGGAGCCAATGCCCTTCAGTCAAACAACTCCTTCGAAGGGACATGTGGAAGATATCACAGAGTGCTTGACAGTTCTTTTTCAGTTTAGTCCCGACTGTGGGATAACACCTGACTTTACTATGACATAAAGCCACTGAAACCCTAAATCTTCAACTTTGCAGACCAAAACCTGTAAGTTAGACTTAATGCTTCAGTCCCTCTGTGGGACTTGGGACCACAGCTTGTTAGACAATTAAGTTTTAGCCACAGTGTTCTGTGCTGGGAATCTGTACTCAATGTTAGTACGAATTAACACTTTCAGAATTAATGTTCTCTTAACCCTACAGGTTTTAGAATACTACTTGAGGTATTTGGAGTTATACATGGACCAAAAGAAGCTTGTGTCAGGACTCTGGAGAAGGGCCATCTGTTAGCCATTGCCCCAGGTGGAGTTCGGGAAGCACTCTTCAGTGACGAAATGTACACTATTTTGTGGAGTGATCGGAAGGGCTTTGCTCAGGTGGCCATTGATGCAAAAGTGGTAAGTGTGGCACATCATGGAAGAGAAGCAAAGAAATCTAAGTTTAATAACTTACATTTCTTCCAGAAAAAGCTGTTTTGATTATGTTATATTTGATGTTAGATTTCTGACTGTCATGAGTATGGTCTACTTGCTCTAACAGCTACATTTCAAGACTCTTTTTGCTGCTTTTGATAGCTAAGAAGGCTTATGAGTCAGCTAAGAATAGTGTGGTTAGGAAATCCAGAGTTCAAAAGAACAAGAGATGAAATACAGGATGGTTTCTCCTTATAAGCTTATGCTGTTTTATACATACCTGGTACAGTATTGTGATGGCCTAGCCCTCCCTGACCAGCATGGTTGGGAAAAAACCCTACATATCAGAGTCACAGAATGTTCTGAATTGGGAGGGACCATATCAGGATCGTGGAGTCCAACTCAATGTTTCTGTTTGTTCTGTCACTGAAGTGTGGTATGACCCAGCAGAGTATAGATTCACTGACACTTCATACTGTATTGGCATTTTATGGTAGTGTGGGATGTCCAGGGCTGCTCACTGGTGTGAACTCTTCATTTCTAATGCACAGCACTGGGCTTGGTCAGCAGGCACGTAGTTATTCATAGGGGACCAACTGTTAAGGCACAGCAGTGTGTGAGATATTTGAATATATTGAACTATTTTAGTAATCGTTTCAGAGTCCCTCTTGTTCTAGATTTGTACTTGGAAGATGTGTGCATATGTCCATAGGTCTGCATATACCTAATTTAAAAGCAAGTCTCACACCAGGAGTTTTATATTTAGTTACTGTCAAAGACAGACTAGATAAATCTCTGGATTTTATGCAGAAAAAGAATACTTTTAAGACCCAAGTGTGCATCACTTTTCTCACGAAGAAAATAACTCTGTTTAAACAGGTATTTTCAACAGATTTCGATTTTACTGATGTATTACAATAGCATGTGAAAGTCCATACTTGAGATTCAACTATGATTGTACTAGTTGCATTTATTTTATTGGATGTGTTGGTTCCCTTTATGCACTCACAAGGATCTTGTAGCTTCAACCCCCTAAAAAAAAACAAACTGAGACATGCAGTAAAATAGAGTGTCAGAGGCAGACTAAAAGTGTGAAAAACATCTTTATTTAGATTAAAGATGAACTTTTAAGTCACCTTGAATCATAAGCAGAACTCCTCATGGAAAGAAGAATGTGTCTGAAACATCAGAAAAATGTGTCTAAAACTGGGACCTCCAGTGTGTTGAAGTTGTCTTATTTCAGCAGGTTTTTTGCCAGAATTTCTGTCATTTAAACAAAAAATTTCTACTTGTATGTCAAAAGTAAGGTGTTCCAAATAAGATTGTTCTAGAATAAAGACATTTGCATGCATTCAGTTCAGGCAACTGCACTTCTTTTTATTCTCTGTAATTATTTACAGACTTTTTTTCCTCTCAAAAAAACCCCAACTCGATGCATGTCTGATAAGTTATATGTGCTAGCTTATCCCCATGCTTGTCTTTAAAAAGTTTAAAATAATTTGAGTTCATGAAAATCCCATGAAGAGTTCTGTATTTCTGATGATGCTGTTTACAGTGGGCACATACTATAAAATGCTATTGAAAAACTTTATATAGTAGCTGACCCCCTCACAGTTCTTGTAAATCTTGACAGCTGTTTGCAATTTTAAAAACAGCAATAAAAACTTGAATTATTCAACACCATTCCAAATACCCATCAGCAGAAATAAGTCATGGACATGTATTGAATATGACACATCGAGTGTGAAGCAATACCATCAGCATAGCAGAGAGGAATCAGACAAGTTTAGTGTCCCAATCCTGTGAATCCTTCCCTTTGAGCATAACTACAAATTAGGTAAGAGGTTTAAGCACTTAAGTCACAACTGTGCAAACACTGCTAGATGGGGGGAGGGATGCCTAGAAGCTCCATAGGTTCCGAAATTCTGGACTGCTCTAAGAAAATAGATTTGCTGAAACAGTGACTCACTGAAATCTTGTGGTATTCTCCAGCTTGAAACCTCATGGCAGAAGGTCACAGAAGAACTTCAGAATACCTGTTTTACTCTCTATATATCCTTGTCTGGGAACCACTTCTGAAATTAATTTGCCTGTTGAGTTTAAGTGAGGTAGAAGTTTTTTAGATAGCGCTATCTTCCTTAAATTCTTAATTATTTTTTTTCCCTCCTAGCCCATCATTCCTATGTTTACACAAAATGTTCGAGAAGGCTTTAGGACATTAGGAGGAATAAGTAAGATATTTTCTATTTTTCTGTAGTTTATTTTTCCATGTGTGTTTAGCCTATCTCTGTAGAAATAATCCTCATATAAGTTTGAGATTTAACACAGCCTTGTTTCTTGATGTTTGCTCTCTAGTAGAGTTCAGAGATGTTATTAGGATTTAATATCAGCATTAGATGTGATATTGGCTCATCTAGGTTATTTTCCACATAACAATATTTTTTTGAACAAGCAGTAGAAGAAAGAAAAAAGGTCACAGAAAAATGCAGGAAGATTTAAAGTACTTTTTTTCTCTGCTTATATCTGCTAGGCCAACCCTAGGTTTTCTGCTGTTTGTTAAGAAGCAAAGCAAACAAGTTGGCAACTGACACATTATTCCTGTTCTCCTAAAGCTCTGTGCTTACACGTCTACCTGTTCTTAAAGTTTGAATGGTTTGAACTACATTTAATCTGTAGTTGCTTTTCTATTCTGCACTATACCTGTGGTTCCTCACAAAACCTTGCATTTGGCAGCTCTCCTTCTTATCTCTGTGGAACTTGCAGCCAGAACATGAATAGATGGGTCTTTTGTCTGAGGGGTCCATCTCTGGGATGATTAGA
Source organism: Urocynchramus pylzowi (assembly GCA_013397555.1). Classification (NCBI taxonomy): domain Eukaryota; kingdom Metazoa; phylum Chordata; class Aves; order Passeriformes; family Fringillidae; genus Urocynchramus; species Urocynchramus pylzowi. The sequence continues at coordinate 1,069,886 of VZRH01008255.1, forward strand.
TGCCCACATCTCTGCTCACTTGCTAGTGTTAAACTCCCTCCTTTTTGTATCTCTAAGTTACTGTCTAGCAGAGGGGCCTGAACAAGTCTCCACACTACGTGTTCTGCCTCAAGTATGGCATCATCACCTTCATCAGAGGGCTGCAGGGCAACACAGTTCTGTTTCTCTCCCCCTCCTTTTAAGAGCTATATATTGCATGGAGAAAGCCAAGGCATCAGATGCAGAAGCTGGAATAATTCACACATTTGTCATGTTGTACAAAAATAAACAGCAATTAATTGTTGCTGTGTTCAGGAGAATCCCAAACAGAGGAAATTGAAGCCAAAATTATTTATGCTATTTGCATTCTACTGCAGAGTTGCTAGAGGAGTGTAATTTCTTGGTCACTGGAGGTGTTACTCCAGTTTCAATAGTTTTGTCTTTGTTTTTGTAGGCTGTGTAGAGAAAATTCCACATCTTGAGCAGTAAGGATTTTCTTATGCCAGCATGCCAGTTAATGGAGTTTCTTTTCTGAAATTGAGAAAGATAATTTTAGTGCACATTTTTCAAATAATCTCTTCTGGGTACATTTGGGATAAACACTTAGTAGGTGGCATGTGGAGAAGAATGTGTCCTCTTAGAGCTGTTTGAAATACCTGTTTTTTCTCTTTTCATATTGTTTAACTGCAACCAGTGTGTGATCTGAAAGAGCAATTCACTGTGTTAGCGTGAGTGACTTTTGGGCAGATAAGGCTATTTCTGATCCTGTAGACCTCAGCTGGACTGAACATGCAATTTTCCAATACTAGTTTCTAATGCTAACCTGTCAAATGAGCTGAACCTGTAACCTGTATTGTGTAGCATTCTCTTCCTCTTCCGAGAGGCAGCGATTGAATTTCTCTCCTTTCTTCTCGTTTCAGCTACTCTTTGGAGGAAAGATTTCACCCTAAGTTAGGGTAGAAATAAGTCTGATATAAGCATTAATGCAGCTTTTAGGAAATGAAAGTCAAGGTAGGATAGTGCTTGAGATGACACTTTATTTGAGAGTTTGGGTTGGGAGCTAGATTACTTTGCAAGCCAGTTTCAATGTTAAGACATAGTGGGGACAAAAATCTTTACAGAATAATCCCAGTGTCTCTCTCTCTCTTTCTCTCTTCCATCCTGTACCCTCCCCCACTCCCCTTCCCCCCCTTTCTTTCTCCTGTTTTCAATGACATTTTTTCACAATAGAAATACTTAGGTCGCTATATGAGCGTATTAGATTGCCAGTAGTTCCTCTGTACGGGGGGTTTCCTGTCAAGCTACGTACATTCATTGGAGAACCCATTCCATATGAACCAAATATGACTGCTGAGGAACTAGCTGCAAAGGTAAGCTAGATATCTATATATGTACATTTAAAATATTGAATGTTCTGAAAAAAACCACTGCAGTAGTCTTGTCAAGTGATTTCTGTCTAGGAGCCAGTTACAGAAATTGGTGGAATCATGGTAAGTTTTGTACTTGCCTTACTCTGAATGTTGTTCTTAAATACTATATTTATTACTACAGCTTCTAGGTCTTTTAAAGTTAATTGCACCCTATATTTGCTTTGAGAAACAACTTGCTTTAAAGACTGAAGAATTTTGGTCAGATAAGACAGCTCTCAGTTGATAGAAAGAAGCACTTCACCCAAGAGGAAGCTTTCTGCTTCCTGGTGTTTTCAGAAAGATACTAAGGAAGCTTTTCAAACGTAGCAAATCTATGTTCACAAACTGTTGAAGTTACATACAATGAAAGAAAAAGATAAATCATTTCACTGCTTTGTCTAGTGTGTTTCTATTTTGTCCAGTTGCTAGGCCAGCAATTTGACTTCTAAATGTTCCTCTAATTAAGATTTAGATGCCTTATAGAAAGGATTTTCAGGTCCTCATGTTTATTCAGTTTATTAATAGATTTCACAGTGCAAAGACATAAACCAGTTAAGCAGTGGAGCAGTGAGATAGAGTGGGCTGAAATAGGTATTTTTGAAAACTCCACAGATGGTCACTTAAAATATTCTGAAAACTTGACTTGAGAAAGAGGCTTTTCTTGACCATGCAGGTGTCAGTTCAGTTGTCTCTCTTTGTCTGTTTATCTATGATTAGGTCTCTGCAAAAAAGACTCTTAAAATGTTTATCTGCAATATCTTAGGCCCTGGTTATGGAACACTGGTTGTTTCTCTTGTGGGGTCACTCTGACAGGACTTCAGAACTGCTGGCTTTCAGCAGAGAATGTGTTGAAGTTACTTTCAGACATGCATTGACATCTTACATTTATGTCAGCCCTCACTTAGGACTTAAGTTCATATTCTGCTAGATAAAGCCCCTAGAATGTGAATTCCCTAGAATCTTATTTAGTTAGAGTGATTTTGAAGTTGTATCTTATGTTTCAGACTATGACACAGTATGGATTTCCCCATTATATAGAGCAAGAAATAAAGCTCAAATTTTTTACCTAATACAAATTTTAGATCTGTAGAGTCCGTTAGGACCAGATGTATGGAGTCCTTGTCCAAGTAAGATCACTTACTTTATATAAATAGTGGGAGCTTGTACCAACAAACAACATTCTACCAACATCTGCCCTTGCTCACCACTGGTTTACAGTGGTTCTCTGTTCTTCTGTTTCTGGCCTTAAGAATTCACTAGCCTGTGCTTGTCTAGGCAGAATAGGAAGTGTTCTCACCACAACTTTTGCATGTTGCCCTGCTTTTGAATGTTCCCTATAGAATTTTTATATAATAAGAGTAACTGCTGTGCACTCCTTGGCCTGTTTGTTTTTTGAGTGAAAGTGGAGGCTGCTGTCACATGCAGCTAAGTGGCCTGAGCATGTGTCACAGGACCAGATCCTTCAGGAGCCTTGGGTCTAGAGGGCATTACTTTGTACAAGTCAAATGTGCTGAGACACAATGGTGTTTCCAGTGCCACTTCTGAGCATGTGTAGAAACAAAGGTGATGCCCACTGGAAGAGCGTTATTGATACAAACCTGGGCATAGGCAGGAGTTGGAGTTGCAGTGCATCATGCAGGTGTTTAACTTGCTTTATAGACCTAAGTCTCTTCATGAATTTACTCTGTTGTCATTTGACTTTTGTGTATCACTAATACAACTTGTGAACACAGCTACCAGACATAAGAGATACTAGTTTGTTGGTCTGTTTCTTGGCAGTGTTGTCACATTCGCATCCTGTGGGCTTAAATATGGAAGAACGCTCTTTGAATTTGCAATATGTCTGTCATATTTGAAAGGATTAAAAAGAACCCAGAAACTGTGTTATTATATGAGCAGTATGAAAATGAGGTTTTCTGACCCAAACCTTTTTTCTTTCCCTACAGACAAAAGCAGCAGTCCAAGCTCTCATAGACAAACATCAGAAAATACCAGGAAATATATTTAGGGCTTTAATGGAACGATTTCGAACACAAAAGAAAGAAGATTAGGGTCTTCTGAACTTAAACTTCTATAACTACTATTTAGTTATAATATTCTTAAAGTCACATTTGTAAATTATTCATTCTTCTAATAATAGGTTTTAAATACTGTCCTAATGATACTGCTGTATAATTTAAGATAGAAGTCACTTGCCCTTACCCTTTCCCCTGTCCAGTATCAAGCTCAGGAACCCAAACTTCAAATCATTCATAATGGGGCAAAGTTTAATTTTTGCTAAATGCATTCCTACTTTGGAAGTGTCTGGGTTGTTGAGTCTGGGTTTCTGTTGGGTTTTTTTTTCCAAATAATACTGTAAGCCTTTATATGTATGGCCTGTCTTCCTTTTGGTCTGTCATTGTCTCCCATCCCTACCATGATGGATCTCTAACCTGAATGTCAAACCCTCTGAAGAGCTGGAGTCTTACTGTCTTGACCCTCATCATTGTAAGGAGGTTTTGTGGGCCAGATGAATGCCATACAACACATATGAAAACTTTTCTGAGAGTGTTGCTCTCACACTGCTGTGAAACAGTCCACCACTTTTGGCCTGCAGAACCTCTAGCAATGCCTGCAAAACCTGTGTTGCAAAGTGTTTAGTTTTGCTGGGTGAGCTCAGAAAAGGTTCAGAGGAGTGAAGATTGATTAGAGAACTACAGTTATCCAAGGAGGTTTGTTGTGGAAACCACTCCAATGCTGTGAATGAGAGCCCTACAACACAAATGCTATTCTAAGTCAAGGCATATTGGATATCTGCTCTTGAGTAGAGACTTGTCCCATTTGCTTCTCAGTGAATCTACAAAAATCTCTTTTGAAACAATGAGCCAAGCATTCAAAACATCAAGAAATAGAAATGAGAATACTGTTTAGTAATATAAGCTCAAAAATCTTTATTTTGATAGAAAGAGAAAATTGTTACAACACTGTAAAAACAGTAGTTTTTTTGAAAAACAGAATTGGTGTTCCCAAATACCCTTAAGATTTAGTATGTGGATAAACTGTTACATATATTCTTTAAACAGTTATTTATGTAAGTTAAATAATGAAGGAGAGGGAAGTTCTGTATACTTAAATGAAAACAAATGAATCAACAGGAGAGATATGCAAGATTGGGCTTTTGTGCACTTACAGTAAATTATATTATATTTTTTCTTAGCTAAAGCCTATGGTTTAATTGTCCATAGGAAATACCTGAAATATTTCTTCTAATTTCCAGGAATTTTGATCTGCAGTTCTTAAATTAATATCTGGGAACTTTTTTAGTTCTGGGATGAGGACAAACTCCTTAAGAAAAAAAAAAAGGTTTTTGTTAAATGATGTGATTGCCTTTCAATATTGTTGGGGTGTGACCTTTTCTTGAAAAAAATACACCCCCCCCCCCAAAAATATCCAACAAATAACCAACATTTGAAGGAGCAATTATATTTGATATAGTAGTCATTCCTCTCACCATTTAAGCACATACTTTGCTTTATGCTCTTTTAAATGTATAAATTAGTGACATTGCATAACTGCATGTGGGTGATGCCCTATGTTAGAAAAATATCACTTTATGGGGAATTGTCTATCAAATGTGGTTCACAAGAAGCAAAAGGCTTGATTACTTCATGATGTTATTTTATACCAAAAATGTTTTACGTAGTGTTAAAATTTTTGAAGCTTTGGGAAGAATCATGGTATGTAAAAGCAAATGCCCATTCTGAAGTTTTTTAAATGACTTGGGTTTTACTTGAAGGCAAGATTGCGTTCCTTTTAATTTATTGGACTGTATTTCAAAAATGTTGTTAACAGAGGATGTTAACATAAAAAATGATAATGCTAAATTCCTGTATTGAAGTATAACGTAAGTATGATCTTTTGTTTACTGTCCATCTTGAGAAAAATGTACATCAGTCTGTGTTGTGAACATCTCAAAGCTGAACATATTTTGTGTTGAGGTTGCATGTATGTAAAAGAGAACTCAATCTAAAAGATTCCGTTAGACATGGACAGACATTGTTATCACAGATTTTGTAAAATTTATTTTACATTTTAAATACTTAAATTTAAATTTAAGTATCTGGGCTATTTGCTGCAGTTTTGTCCTTTATGTATTGAAAGATCAGTATAAAAAATGAAGGGCAGTATTGGTACTCTCTAAGTGTTCATATTTGTATAGGCCTTTCATATTTATTTCTATATATTAAAAATATATAGAAGACACCTTTTGAATAAAATTGACAACTGGAACAGACTTCTGAAGTTTTGTGTTGTGTTTGAACTAAATGGAATGATATATGGCCTGTCCTGCTGAACCTTGAGTGGTTTTGAGCAGCAAGTCCTACCCCTGAGATGCCCTTCTTGCCTTGCAGTGTCTAAATAGGGATGGAAGGAACATAACCCCCTAAGGAATGAAAGGAAAAATAATTCAGACAACAGTTGAATAAAGGAAAAAAGTCACATAAACAATAAGGTCTGAGTTTTAATAATTACATTCTGTGCTGCAGAGGGCCTTTACAAGCACTGCAGTACCACTTTAGTTAAAAGTTACGCAATAGAAAATAGGCTATAAATACTGACTAGTAAGGTTTCTTTGTACATATTTGGGGTGTGAATGATTGCCTACTTAGTTTTATTGAAAAATAGGCAGACATGGATAGATACTCTCACAAGTAAGGTTGTAGACCTAGTGTCCTTTTAGCTGATTTGGTTTATACTGTGCATCAAGCAGAAGTATTCAAAGGGAATTTTAGCAGGGTTAGACTAAACCACTGATTGTCTGGTTAGCCTTTAGATACACTGAAGACATTATATGTTTTGCCATGTGAGCAGCACAAGCAGGATATGCATTTTTAGGTTGGTTGGAAGTAGACCAACTGCTGTACTGACAGGTCTTCATCATTATCTCTCAACAAGACCCAAATCTCCTACTGGCCAATTTACTGTCCTGTTGTGTAATAGCAGAGCTCAGTCTGAACATCTATTATTAGGATGCTTTCACATGAAATTAATCTCTGCAAATGCAAGGTAGAGCAGTTAATCAGCACTGTCAACACGACTGTGTGGCTCATCCGGTATGGGGTTTGCTGTATGAATATAGCATTATGTTGCTTCATCCTATTATTCTGTGGAGAAGATACAGCTATGATGACAATGTGTTAGCTCTAAAGTGCATAATCCCTGTTAAGCCCATCATGGAAGCTAGGATGCTTTTCTTGTGTTATTCTGGCATCAAAAAACTGCCATACCAAAAGTAAATGTGGAAGTGCACGGAATTGCTACACGAGCGTAGTAGTGCTGAAAATACTGTAAAGGAATAATTCTCCAAAACATGTCTGCTGAGACTTCAAGAGACAATCAGATGACACTTTTCTATTTTCTTCACCTTTTTTATTTTTAAGCTCAGGACTAGTCAAAAGAAATTATAGTCTCAAAATAACGAAGGAGAGCAGAAGGGTGGAGTATCTCTCATATGAAGGCAGGCTGAGAGAGTTGGGGTTGTTCAGCCTGGAGAAGGCTCCAGAGGGATATTGGAGTACCTTCCAGTACCTGAAGGGCAGTACAGGAAAGCTGGAGAGGGACTTCGATGAGGCTGTGTAGTGAGAGGACAAGGGGGAATGGCTTTAAACCAAAGAGAGCAGGTTTAGATTAGATATTCGGGAGAAATTCTTTACTGTGAAAGTGGTGAGGCACTGGAACAGGTTGCCTAAAAAAAGTTGTGGAGGCCTCATCTCTAGAAGTGTTCAAGGCCAGGCTGGATAGGGCTTTGAGCAATCTGCTCTAGTGGAAGGTGTTCCTGCCCATGACAGGGGGACTGGAACTGGATGATCTTTAAGGTCCTCTTCCAACCCAAACCATTCTATGATTCCATGTTGCTTTTCTCATCATGGGTTATTTGCAGTGGTATTTGCAAGTCTGCTTTTTTTTAACATAATTTTTGCATTGCACAGATGGTTGCAGATTTGCTACTTGCAACCTTGAATTTTGTCACAGCATACATCGCATGCATACCGTATGTTGCTTCCTGAAACATTTTTAAATGGTTAGAATTAGCTCTTTGTGTCAGAAAATTGGTCAGAAACACGTAACAAACTTTTGAACTGTAGGGAGCCGTTTCTTAAAACCTGAAGTGTTTACTAACACTTCTTGCTTTTCCCTGTGTGTGAAACATTACAAGGTGAGATGCCATTTGGAATTAAGCTGCATACATAAAGCAGACCCAATATTTTTTTCCCCACCATGGAGCTGAGTTGGCTGTTGTAGAGCAGTTCCTGTTCCACTGGGCTTTGTCCATCAGTGCCAGTTACTGTAACGAGTGAATGCAGCACAACTCATCAAATCATCTTTGGCTCTTGTTTTCCAGCTAAAACCATGCCATGCCCTGGAAACATGAGAGGCCAAAGTTCTAACAAAACACGCATTATTCAGAGAAGATTTTGAAAGTTTAAAAAAATTTGAAGCAAGTAATTGAACCGTTTTTACCTAATTCCTTTTAATGAGAAACACAATGTCCCAAACATCAGGGAGGGTAGGATTTTACAATTTTGTGTCATCTTTATACAGAATTTGTGGCAGATGAATTGGGATGCAGATGGGGCTAATCTTCATATATTCTGGATGGATTGCTTTTCTGTTTCTTTCAGTAGTGTTTTCTTAGATCTACACTTTGCTCAGAGCAACTTATTTTTCTTTCAGCTACTTCCTAAGTGGGAATGGAAATGGAGACCCCAGGGAACATTTGTTAGTTCTCTTTTACAGAATCACAGAATCAATTTGGTTGGAACAGACCTTTGAGATTGTCAAGTCCAACCTATGATCCAACACCACCATGTCAACCAGACCATGGCACTGAGCGCCACATGTCCAATCTTATCTTAAACACTTCCAGGGATGGTGACTCCACCACCTCCCTGGGCAGCCCATTCCAATGCCCAAACACCCTTTCTGGGAAGAAATTCTTCCTAATTAATTCTTCCTTAAGCCTCTCTGATCTATTTGAAATCTACCAAAGATACTTTGAAACATTTCTGAGCTCTTATTTCTGTAATAAAGTTGTCAGCTCTCCAGACACTTATTGAATGATCAGATTTTTCCCTACCATCTGAAAAACACTTTCCTGACAGATCCACCAAAACCTTTGAAGCATCCTGTCCATTTAGAAATGAATTTATTTTCTTCTGCTCATTATGCAGTGGATTAATTTTATTAACTAGTGGGCACAGCATTTTCAGGTTTGCTTGGTTAATGTTTTTTTCCATAGATTTCCACTTTCCAGACAGAAATTTTGATATTTGATCAGACTTTGTGACAACAAGCTTGAGGGAAAAGGCTGACTGCAACTTGGCTCAGTCTCTGAAGGCATTAATGAAAATATAAACCTAGTCTCACAGCTGAAGCAAGCACACACATACCTACTTTTGGAATCCTGATTCTGGGCAATCCTGAGTCACATTTATAAAAATAAAACTTCCTGGCTTCTTTTTCTCCTTGCAAAACCTGACACCAGCACAGAAGCATAGCAGCTTTGATGGCATTTCCAGGACCAAGGTTGCCATCTGAGTTGAGCAGTGGTGAGGGCACTTATCCTGGAGGACCAAGCTCAGGAGAAGACCTCAGGAGCCCTCAGGGCCTGTTTGGAGCAAAGTGTAACTCAGTAGTATGTAGAGGAAGATGTCTAATAGTCAGTGCTACATTACACTATCATCAGGTATTGCCACCTCCAGGCTTGTTGTTTCCTCTCAAAAGCAAGCTAGCAGCCAAGCTAGCTACCCGTTTCCTCTCTCTGCCACTTGTCTCTGCCAAAATTTTTGTGCAGCCATTCCCCATGATGATACCCAGGGCCTTCAGGACAAGCCTTACATCCCACTGAAGCTTTGCCTTCAGAGTGGGGTGAAACAGGCTCAAGCATCTGTGGTTCCCCTGGCCTGTGGCAGTGTGTGGTGTGGTGCTGCACTGGGCTGCCTTTGCAGAGCAGCCAGAGGAAGAGGCAGCAGCCTGGCTGACCCAGCCACCCTGTTTCCAGTGCCTCCTGTGCCCTGGAATATCTTGTTCAGCTCAGGTGTGGCCAGACAGACACAGGATGTTACAGCTGAAGAGCTAATGTTATCAAGTTTGGGTCTTTGTGCACATCCCGCCACCTTAAGATCCTTAAGATCTTCATACAGAGCAAACTTGATAAAGGAAGGCTGCTTTTCTAACAAGAGAAGAAGCTTTGTATAAAGAACTTCTGGTATTTTTCTGTCATCCTACAGTGTGCACAAATACCATTTTGAGGAGGCAATAAGCTTTCTGCATAGCAGCTGTAATAAATGAACCGACAGACACTTACACTGTGTGATTTATTCCACCCTTCTGGTGCAGCAAAGGGTCTGAATTTGTGCTGAAACCACTTTTAAAATGCTTTGGTTACTCCGTGTCCAGTTCTTCATTAGCAAAGCTCTCCTTTTGAGCCAGTGGATGTACAGTTTGACAAGCATTTAAATTTGGGGGATGGCTTTTGTTGCTGTCTGCAGCAAGGTGAGTCAGAAGAGCCTCTCATGTGGGCAGCTAAACACCCACCAGGGCCCAAAAACACACTTCAAGAAAGAATGAGAGTAGAGAGCTGACCTAAAAAGGCAGCTAGAAGATCTCAGCTGTTGGAATGCATCAATCCATCTTTAGTTTCTTAACTCATAATATCTTACATTAATGGCTACAGGACCAGATACTGTCTGGCTTTACACAGCAGCATAGGTAAGTGTACATGTGTGGTTTTGTGATGTCCTGTTTCTTTGGTATAAACAGGAGCATGGAACCTACTTCAGCTGCTGATGCAAGGCAAATAGCAGACCATTATTATTCAATCCACCTGGGCTTTGCAAATGTCAAGATGATATCACTCATGCTTGCTTTGTCATTATTACACTTAAACATTTTTATTCGCTGGTGAACCAAGCAGTTTCTGCAGATGTGCTGATTTCTAACAGATTGCCCCTTCAAACCATGCAGCAAAAATAGAGAGCAAGAAAATAATTATTTCTGTAGCCCAAGCTCCTAATTTTAATGCAGATCTCTGCAATTGTTGGAACTAGTTCTATAGGAAATTTTTATCAATTAATTTGCCTTTCTGTGGATCTGGGCCCCTTTCCCAATATCTAAAGTAGGAGACAACACCTATGTTAACAGCATGCTCACATTGGAGCAAATAAATCCAGAAACACTCAGGTTCCTGAATAATGTTTCCACCTCAACAAATATTTTTTATGTGTATCAGAATATTCCTGCACTCCAGAGAAAGAAACACACAGGACTAACAGATCTCACAATGAAGAAACCTGATATTTTCAAATATAAAAGAGTATTTCACCTGTAGAAAGGGGACATCCCAAAAAAGACTGAAATTTTCATACTGGGGCTTTTCTTCTGAAGAAGCTTGATTTCTTTGGCAAGCTGTCCTGTTTCAACAGTCCCTCCTCCTTTCCAGGCAGCGTGCCAGGCAAGAGGCAGCAGCACAGACAAGCAGTCAAAGGAAAACACGTGAGTCTGTAGTATCAGCTCTTTTGGGACAGAATGAGGGCCTGCTTCCATCAAATTTAATCAGATTTAATACTCAACTGCTGGGAGCAGCTACTATTTTGCAACTGGAGAGAGGAAAAGATGTTTGGCTGAGCGCAGGCAGGATGTGTTGGAGAAGGTGGTGGTGATTCAGCCCAATATAAATGTGCCACTGCTGGGGTGGGGCGAAGTCAATTTTAAGAGGTGCAGCAAGTGTTGGCAGCTGCATGAAGTAAATTAGTAAGTCAAATGAAGAAAACATCATTGGCTCCAGGTAATTCATGTGCCCATGACCCAAATTTCCCTTCCTGGCATCCCATACTGCTGTGTGTGTGTGCTGGGTTTACCTTAAATTTTAGCAGAAAAACGGAAGGTTTATTTCTCCCAAGAATCCATTTGTGTAACAGCAGTGCATCTGGAATGGAAATATTTGATCCTCTACAAGTTGCTGTAGGGGGCTGGTTTTTCCCCTTCCTTCATTACCTAAATTTTTGTTTAGTGAACTGTGCTGCCCCATTGCAACCATCCTAGTGTAAAATAACCAACTTTAGCTGCCACTAGCACAGACATTTCTTAGCAAGGCAAATTGTCTTAAGTTAGAAAAGGTGTCAAAATGCAAGATGTATGACAAATAGCTGAGGTCACTTGGTTTGTTCAGCCTAGAAAAGCAGACACTGAGGGGAGACCTCATTGCTGTCTACAAATTCCTCAGGAGGGGAAGCAAAGGGCCAGGGATCAATCTCTTCTTTCTGTGGTAGGGAATGGTCTTAAGTTGTGTCATGGGAGGTTTAGGTTGGATATTAGGAAAAAGTTCTTCACCCAGAGGGTGGTTGGGCACTGGAACAGGCTGTCCAGGGAAGTGGCCACAGCACCAAGCCTGGCAGAGTTCATGAAACATTAGGACAATGCTCTCAGGCACATGGTGTGACTCTTGGGGATGGTGCTGTGCAGGGCGGGGAGTTGGACTTGATGATCTTGTGGGTTCCTTCCAACCCAGGATATCTTTGATGTCTCAATGTAGTTTAGATAGTGCAGTTCTTCCCCTTTGTAAGAGGAAAAGAAATTTTTTGTATGTGCCCAATTCCTTAAGATGTTTCCCCTGGCCAGCCTGAAAGCCTGCCCACCCTATGGAGTTAAGTCTGCACAGTTCACACATAAAAATGCTGTAATGCATATAATGGAAAAATGCAAACACTGCATCTCCTTTGCTGGCATCTGAGGGCAAGGGAAGGAAGGATCTTTGAACAGGGAAGCTTGCACTGTGAAAAGGTTTGCTAACACTTTGGCCTCTGTTTTTTTTTTTGTTCTTTTCCCCAAGCATATTGGCGGTAAGTAAGTTTGCAGTTAGTGTTTCCGATGTGAGGAACAATAAAGGCACAGGGAATTTAAAAGCATTGCTGCCTTGGCACAAGGGGAAACCCACATTGCTGAAGCAGAGATTATTGCTTTGAACACTCGCTGAGCACCTCTGAGCACTCACACCAGATGCTGCATCCGTGTTCTGACAGCTCACAGGAAGAGCTCAGGCTGGCGCCGTGCACCGTCCGAGCCAGCAGCAATGTGAGCTGGCACACAGGGAGCCAGTTGTTCTTGCAGCCTGATGTGGGCTGAAAAAGCCAGTATGAAAAAGTTCACTTTGGAGCTCTGCTTAGGAACTAGACATGTGGGACCTGGAAAGTGCCAGAAGAAGGAGCACTGCCCTTGCATATGTAAAAGCTCAGCTCTGGCAAGGCAGCAGGACACAGTGCCCAGCTCCGTTACTCCGTTACCTCCCTACCATGCCTGACTGGCTGCATGTCCATGCTGGCTCTGCTTATTCCTGCTGCACAGTTTGATCTGTGCACTCATGCCTTGACACATAGCCACAGTCTTTGGATATTTGTCCCAGGCAGTTAAAGATAAATAACAGAGAGATCCTGAGCCCAGAGGCTTCTCTTCTTTCTTGCCCCAAACCAGCTGCCTTCACAAGAGGCAGAGCATCTCCCTTGGGCCTGTCTTCCTGTCTGAATTCCAGTGGCACTGCTTTAGTACTTCCTTTGAATTGAGGTAATAGATAAAGCAGAGCAAATGACTGCTTCTGCTAACTCAGGTTTCAGAGAAATGTCAGATAAAGTCTTCAAGGCAAACTGTAATGAACACAAGGCTTTTATGTTCTTCCAAGATTTTTTGTTTTTCTTGAAGGCTGCCCTGTTTTTTCTGAGTCTTCCTTTAGGAAATATAAGAACTATAATCTCAAAAGAGGTTGCACATGTGCGCACAAGAAAAACTACTCCAAAGGATAAAAGTGCAACCAAAACTTCACTTCCTATTTTAATTCTGCTTCAGGCAGAAATAAAAAGAGAGTACATTATCTCTGTGCACAGTCAGAAGCATCCTGTAGCATAGGCTGCTGGTAAAAATAAATTATCTATGCAAGAAAAGTTAATTAAATAAAAGGTTTTAGGAGATCTGTATTCAAAACAATATTGAAACAGTTAAATTTAAAATTGAGGTTTCTCATGTCCTACTTGCATGCACTACCAGGGCAATGGCATACCTGACTGGAGACACAGTGCAGTGACTTCCAGTCATTGCTGAGGGAGGAGATGTGCCGTGCTGGATCAGACCATTAGCCATGGCACCATCCAAACCATGCACTGGTGAGGACTGCTAAGTCCAGCTTTCCCTTGTGCAATTCCATAGGGCTGCATGGTAGGTGAGATGAATGCAGACAAAGCAGCAATGGTCCTGTGCTGAGCAGGAGGCATGAGAGCCTTTAAAATGGGCAGGAGCCCCAGAGGTGACCTCCTGTAGGGGCTGGGAGACAGGTTTGGGTAGGAGCAGAAATGGTCCTTTCCATTCCCTCCTCGCCTGCCCACACTTTAAAGTCTCACCATCATGATGTGTCAGACATTCAAATGAGCACTGAGAACAAATACCAAGGACCACATTCTTTGGATCCCCAAATTTCTGAGAATGTTTCTTATTTAATTGCATATTTTCTGAAGATGTCTGATTCTAGGCATCCATACAAGGATATCAAAGACACAAGTTTCACCCTGAAATTCTTTCTGCAACAAAGCCTCACAGAGGTGCTCTACAGGCAAGGTGAAATAATTTTATGTGCTAGATAATACACCAGTATGATGAAATCCTGTCCCATTAGAGTGTTGAAGAAATTGCTGTCACTGAAATCTCATATCTTATCATCACAGAGTAACAGTTTGGGGACCAAGTGTAAGAAATTGATAACTACATAAATGGAATGAAGTTGGATAATTACAACTTTCAATATGAGATGGGTCAGATATATAACCAAAAGCCCATCTAAAGGCTAAACTTGACTCATTATTAGTTATGAGTCACACATAGGAGTTGATGCTGCTTTAAAGAAAGATGTAACCATGAGGCATAATTATTCTTCATAGCCTGTAATGCCCTGCCTGCCATCAGCTGGGGCAGAGAGGGGAGAGCTGTAACCCCTGTGTGAGCTCCAGTGCTTCTCATAGGAGGCAAAGCAGCCCATTTCTACCTTTAAACCATAGAATGGAACTGAAGCTTCAACCTCATTTTTGCTTTACAAATACAGTGCACCCTGCACTGTGTAAGCTGTGCTCACAGGGGTAAGATAATTGGGGATGTCATTAAAGGAGGTCATTAAGGCATGCTACGTGATTTATGCTAAAGCAGAGTTTAAGTACATAGCAGTTATTTATATTCTTGGGAAATGGGGAATGCTCTAGGATATTATGGAACAGCTGAAGAAGGGTTTCCCTATTTTGGGTTGGGTTTTTCTAGATTTTAAAATATGGGTACGTATAAAAGTCACAGGAATTCCAAGTCAGCACAACAGATCCTGGGGTGAAACTGTAGGCAGAAGATGGCACAGGGTACCTAACAAAACACTAACAGGCATGGAAGATGAGAGATGGGTTAATTTTCCTGCTTTTAATCAGGACATTGTTAGAACATTGCTCAGGACATCAAACTCTGACAAAACGTCACAAAATGTTACCTGTAATGTAACCACAGAGCTCCTCACAAATGCTGCACCGACACAGTCAGCTGGAATCAAAGTCAGCACAGAGAGGTGACAGAACTTGAAATGTAGTCTCAAACATAACAGATGGCAAGCAGAGCCCAAAGCAAAACAAATCCCCAAAGGAAAACACAAAAACAAATATCAGAGACAAATAGGCATTTAAAATAAATGAAGAAATGCATATAAAAGGAAAATGCCTTAAAGGGACAATCTTGGAAGAGTTACAAAATCATCAGACAAGAGAAAAAGATCAGCAGGGATAAATGTGTGAAATAGAGTTGTGTAATGCTGCTCACTCAGTCTGAAGGAGACTCCAGATGTTCCCTCTTACTTTCATTTAACTGTAAGTTGTGAAGTAGCTGTTTTGCAGAGGGTGGCTGAGTTGAGGCTGGTCATGGTGCTTTTTGTCTCACTACAAGAGTGAGAAACTACACCTAGGGAAGAGAAACTACATTCATTCCACTGCAGTGATGGATCCACTGGCCTGGTGGAAGAGAGCACAGAGCTAATGGAGGAATCAAGTAGGGTTGGTGCTGGTGAAGATATAGAGGAATTACTAGCAGCAGCTAGAGCCCCACTAATCATGTTAAAATGAAGTTAGGTCCCTATTGAAAAGATTGGTGGAGTTTAATGAATTAGATAAAATTCTAAATTTGGACTGCTTACTGTCTTTACAGACATAGGAAATTTAAAATTAGTACAAGACTAATATGCTTAAAACTATGAAATAGTTTGGCGATGACCTGCAAGAAACCATAACACCTTTAATAAACCATGAGCTCAGTGCCAATTATTTATAATAGTAGTGTTCTTAAGCTTATCCTTCCATGCTTTGGGACATTATCAGGGATCTTGACTTCTATAAATTGGTCAATTTGGTCACAAAGTCCTGTGAGCACATGTAGCAGTCACACAGCAGTGGGAAGCAGCACATGTACCTTGGGCGTGATCACGGCAGCAAAGCTTGTGCTCGCAGCATTTAACAAGAACCTGATTTAAAATAAATGACCTGGTTGCTGAAAGGCATAGTAAGTGTGAGCATCAATTTTTTGGTGTAACTTCTTGAAGTCCTTCTGCCTTGGATGAAGCCTAGCACTGGAGAGCAGCCCCCGAAGCCCAGGGCATGCACGGCCCGCTGGGCTAGGTGGCAGCAAAGGCAGGGAAAGCTGCCCTTCCAGTCGGCCTGGCTCTACATCCTCCGGAGCTTTTTGCCAGCAAACTGAGCTCTCTGCCACTGGAATGGAGCACACGTGAGCACCTGAGAATAACTCTCATGTGAAGTAGTTAAAAAATGCATTGTTTTGTGGAAAACACACTGTAGAGACTAGTGAACTTGAGAGTTTGCTTAGCCCAAAGCTATGCCTGAGTGTAGGCTTCCAACCCATCCTCACATCAAATTCACCTGAGGTTCTGTGCTTGACTGTGGCTCTGGAATACTCCCACAGCAAAAGTGCTGTACATCAGTACTTACTTTTCTGCTTGCCAGCTTTGTTTCTGAAATCACTGAACAAATGCTTCTTATACCTGTGCAACATTCAGGAGGAAAATAAAAACCTTCTTATCTCTAATCTACCTTTCCAAGTTTCCCATTGCTATAGTAGAAAGACTCTGCTCCTTCCTCTGCACACAGGTCTCTTGGTGCATTATTAGCACAGTATTAAGCTCAGCCTCTTACTAGCTCCCAAACTAAGTAAAGTAGGAGAAAAATCCTGCTTGAATAATTTTGCCAAGACACCCAGGACTTTTATTACCAAATCCCTGTATTTTTTTCTGATTTTCTTTTTTTTTTTTTTTTTCCCTGAAACTTTAGACATGTCAATTCTTTTAAGGCAGGAGAGACAAGAAGTTCTCTGAATAAGCACTTTTCAAGCCACTTGCAATTTTTTTTTCCCCTTCTGTTTTAAAGAATCTAATTAAACTGTCTACTACCTTTGTTCAGCCTAAAACAAAGCTGCTCTGATTCTTTCATGTAGGTTTTCATTAAAAGTCCTCTGAAGAAAGCTTTTTCCCTAGAGGTAAATAATTTGCATAAAACTATGCAAAATAAATCCCTTTTACCCCAAGCTAACTAGACCCCACTGTGGCAGCAGCCCACCCAGTTAATGTGTCCTGTGCAGCCTGGATTTGGGGAGAGAAGTAGGAAACCATGCTAGGGGGAAAAAAATATTTTAAAGTATGTTTCTATTACTTGCCTCCTAGTTTTGGAGCCTTTGGTGGGGATTCACAGGGTTACAGGGACTGAGGATTTAGGACTCACATGGAACAATCCCAGTAGTGCTGCTGGGCTGCTGCTCCCTTCATTATGCTTTTCCCAGTTAAAATAACAAGCTGCTCCCTTCAAACCCTTAGCCACACAACAGAAACACATGAGAAAAAAGCCCTCTGGGAATCTATCAGTCACATATTATCCCTACTGGCAAATTCACTTACCCAAGATATATATACACATATTCTTTTGTCTCTTTGAACTCATGACAGTTAAATTGCTTTGTGGGTTGTTTTCCCTTCATCTCCCTTTCTTGATCACCTGAGGAAGGCCAAGCAGCAGCATCTAAGAAGGAGGGGGAGCATGGCTGTGGGACAGAAAGGCTGAGGGATCTAGGAGCTTGCCTTTCTTGCACAAACTTAGGCTGCTGCTTGAGGTGGCATTGCACACACAAATGTGGCAATGAATTCCAAGAAGGCTATCAAGGATATTGGAGATGCTGCCAAAGACAGCAACAACTTGTGTAATAGTTCAATGATTTAAGCAGTTACCCAGGAGGCAGAGGTAGAACCATCTGCTTTTTCCCTGGATGTTTTCCCAGTTATTGGGGTCAAGACAAGACTGGTTGAGGCTCAGCTCTCTGTTCTCCCCTACTCAATGAGTATCACTGAATGGTGATCCTTTCAGGGGTCTGAAGGGGGTGTAAAAACAACAAAGCTCTTTCTTCTGTCTCCTGTGACTGGGGCCCTTCTCAGGTGATGGAAGAATCCTGGGTTTCTGCTGGCCTGTTCCCTGGGTGAGGGCAGCTGTGTTGGAGGTCTTCTTTCCAGACAGCACCAAGAGCCCCATCCATGGTGGCAAGAGCACCCTCTTCTGCTGCTCTGGGCGAGATGCCTGCTGGGGTATCTCATGATTTCCTGGGCATCCCTGCTGGGACAACCACCTGTAAGGTTGTCCAAGCTTCAGGTAAAGTCTTCTCCCAGTCCCAGGGGTAACCTGGGAGCTACTTGCATCGCTCCCATGTTCAGGGATAGGAACTCCTGTGGTAATACTGCCTAGAAGCATAAAACAATTACTGGTGGAGAGGATCTTTAGAGATCATCTGTTCCAAACCATTGTCCAAGCTGGACTAACTTTTATCTTCTTTGCTAATAATTTCAGAAAGGTTAGCATCCTTTTTCTGATCCACTAGGATAAAAAAAGTTTTAAGAAGGACTCAAGAGACAGGGTAAAATGACCACAGTGTACTTTATTTAATGATTTTGGTACCTTGTGTTGCAATAAAATAAAAAAAAATCTACAAAATCCAAATATATAAAATTTTCAAGTTTTCCTTTTAAGTTTTACAAGAAAAATCAAGTTGTAACCAAGGAAATTTGTTAGTATGAAGCACTACTTTCAACTTCATTTCATCACAAATTGCAACTTACTTAACAGACCAAAAGAACTATGGTACTGCAGTACATCAATTACTTCACACACTGTGTTCTTTACTATAGCACATGTAACCTCCACCACGGGAGGCAGCGGTCTCTAGCCAATAAAGACACTCTTCACAATCTGAACTCTAAAGGAATGTTTGTATACATGGATTCAGAATATATATATTTACAGGAAGATTTCTTTTTCTTTTTCTTTTTTTTTTTTTAATAACTATTTTGATTCTTCATTTCAAATAAAATACCAAATACATTTTTACAATGTTTACAAGTCAAAGCACAAAGTTCTGCAATGATTATCATTCACCTATAGTCACTGTGCTTGTACTGGGGCAGGGGGGAGGGGATATCTACACTGTTCCATAAACACAAATGTGATCTTCCATCACTTTATTTCCTCAGTGGTGACTAAGGAGTATAAGCACAGTAACAATTCTTTTAGCACAATCAGTGTATAATGCAACAGTTTACAACAGACAACTGAGAAACTATTGGTCCACTCTGTTCAATTTGCTGTTTATCTGCCAACTGTAATGTTAGTCTTTGTCACATAAATTGTGTACAAGAGAAGAATTAAATAACACAACTTGAATAGGAAAGAGCATACATTTTTTAAGGCAAATTAATAAGCAGCTTATGGTGGTTTTTTGTTAAACTATACCCCAACACAACCTAAAAATAAAATGTATGTTCTGCAACTGTCAATAATTATGTCTTCTTAAACTGAGCTCCTCTATAAATTGATCAACATGGCTTTGAACCTGGTTATTCAAAATTGAAATAATTCCTCCCCCCAAATCCCCAAATATAGAAAGTGCATGACTTCATATGCGCCAAAACAAAACAAAAGGCAGCTGAGGTAGTTAGATGTAAAATGTATTTATGAAAAATAACTGAAAAACTAAAACAAGGACATATACAGTAAAAACCCACTCATTTGGAATTATTTTTATGTCAGGCAACAACTTAAAGCAGGAAAATTTATGACTTCTGAAAAAAAGTAGGAATAACATACGAATGAAAACAGAATATACTATTGAAATTTTAATTTCAAGTATTTGAGTGTATTTGCATGTGCATTTTTTTACAGGCTTTGTATAGTATTAGGAAGTCATTTACTTTTTATCAGGCATCACATGAGATCTGGTTGATCTCTGTGAATGAAGCTCCTGGAAGGTAGAAATATACTGCGAGTGCCTGAAGGTGTGCCACCAGGTGTGCCTGGAAGCACCACCATCTCACTTTGGGTGAGTTTCTACACACCCATTCTCTACTGAGCTCACCTGAGAGTGACAAGGCCAGGGATCCTGCTGCTGTGCCTCCTGGGGACTGATTGGATAGATGTCCTGGGAGCCAGCCTGGGAGGTACCCACATGCCTGGATCCGTGTGGGATCCAGTGCCCAAGTGGTGGGGATCCCAGAGGTGATGCTCCTGCAGAGCTGGTGTGTGCACACCTAACCCAGGCAGTGACCCTGTGCACCAAAGAGAGGATCAGCTTCCACTGTGGAGCACAGTCACAGCTCCTCATGGCCCTTCCTGCCTGTGCCCATTGCATTTCAGCTCTCATGGGGACCTTTGCTCATCTGGAGAGTCTCCAAGAAAGTGTTTGCTTGAGGCCACTGAGGATGAATTGGGATTTTGGCTCACATCATGGTCCCAGGGCTCCACCAACAGCCCCTGGCACAGAGGCAGATCCAGCTTTCCCTTCCATTCCTGTCTAGAAAGACAAGCACACAGATTTCTTTAACGAAATGCTCAAATGGAGTGTGCAGGTGCATGGAAAGTCTTCAAGCTCTGGGAATGAAATTCACAAAAAAAAGCTCTACTTGTAGGAGACAGATCAATTTGGAGATGTGTTCCTGTCTTCAGTAACAACAACTTAAAACCATCACATTGTTAAATGTGCAATGTGCCAGCTCTTCTGAGCCCTACTGTTAGATCCCTGTGCTCATGGCCATAATACGGGTGTGTGCAATTTACTGTCATGAATTCTGCACCTGGCTTGAAGAGCATCACAGCAGTGAGCATCACAAACTGAAATAGTTCTGATGTGAGTGGTTTTCCTTTTTTTTTTTTTAATTGGCCAGTGAAAAAGTAGGATATGTACTTCTGAACTGTGTGCATATGCCATCTCTTATTCTTATTTTCTATTAAACAAGAAAATCCTGAAGCCCTTTTCTCCCCTCTTTTTTTCCTTTAATTTTATCCTTCTAAGCTCACTGTATTACAAATATGATTTTCAAAAGTGATGTGTGATTTTGGCCAACATAATCTCTGGCAACCCAAAATGAGGAGTCACTAATGTTCACAGAGTGCTGAATGCATGTACTATGGTGGCAGACATGGTAAAGACCAATTACTCTTGGGCATCCTGCACATCATGGCCTTTTAATTTTTTCTGCTAGAACTAGATGGAAAATTAGAAGACTGGACTGTGAGATTTCTTGAAGTGGCATGATATTGCAGCTTTCCTCAAAATTTTTGTCAGTAATTTCTGCTCAGTTGTTCAGATTTTTTAATCATGAAAAGGAGTTTCTCGGAGAAGTCAAGGTTTTATGGTTTTATAGTTTTATGTAAACCTAAGCAGAAAAAGATGCTCTGATTTTAAAGAGGGGAGAAATATTTTTTCGGGTCTGATTTCATAAAACACAAAGAGGCTAAAAGGCACACTTTTTCAATGGATGCAAAAATCATTTTTCTGCATGTGAAACAACAGAAAAGACAATCCTCTACAGCCTAGGGAATCCAGCTTGATGTTTCAGTGTGTTGGCATTATGACTACTTGACATATGTAGACATCCTCTTCACTGTGTCATAACTTTTATTTGCCACACTTCCCTTCAAAATACAAATAATATCTCCACGTCTCAGTACTCACAACCAACATTTGCCCCAAGAAGAAGCAGTCCCCCTTCCCATCACCAATTCAGTTGTTTCACTGGTAGCCATTGGAGAAACTGGAAGAGAAGAGGATCTACCTGCACCTGCCTCATCCCTGTCCTTGTGCCATTGAGCTGCTTCTGTCCAATTGCTGTATGACCCAGCAGCAAAGAAAGAGATGAAATTTGTCAGGATCCAAATGCTAGATCTATTTTCAGGGATTTCAGTGGTAAAAAATGACAGGCAAGTATCATGGGGGGCTGGATAGCAGGCTGGGTAGAAGAATAGGACTCTTGCCTAAGCTTAGGAAAAAACTTCACTTCCCGAGTTTTTCCCTGGAATCCAGTGACTCGGACTTTACAGAAAAATGTATATTTGTCTTGAAACTGAAATTGAAATACATAGCTCAAGTGACAGTTTTTATTTCATAGAAAATATTAAAATATAATTAATATATTCACAAGCTTTCTGGAAATTTTAACAGAAATTCTAATTTATCCTGGAATGCAGTGAGGTATCTTGGCCTCATCCATTGACAGAATTGGAAGACCTAGAAATGCTTTAGTATTATTTCCAGTAGACTATTTTTTTAATACAAAGCCTAATATTTCTTCCTCAGACATTTTCAATAACTTAGCCAGATCAGTTTTGGCTGCAAGAAGACTGAAAATTTCACTTGACAATAAAGTTCTAGTGCACTGTAAAGTAGCTACTGAAGAGATTCCTTAAAAAAGAAATTTTACTTAGACTGGCGTTGCAAAATTTAAAGGCAAAATGCTCATGTGCTTTCTCCTGGGGCTTATTGGAATCCACTAAAGTCAAAATAAAGTTATTCATTTTCTGTGGTGGACCTTCAGGGAAGCCCTTTATGAATATGAACTGCCTGTAATTAAAGCAAGTCCCAGTATTATAAATGCTCCTGTCCAGAGCATTGGTGTAAGTATGACTTGTTGGCATGTGCACTAGGCAAAGTTTCTCCATTAGTCTTCTAAGAATGTCTTTTGGTTGTCTTTGTTGTTTTTTT
>VZRH01008255.1:1092507-1116864 GCA_013397555.1 Urocynchramus pylzowi
TTTTTTTTTTTTTTTTTTTTGCTTAGCTATAGATTATTGAAGATGATTTTGTAAGCACAACAGTTATCAAGTCTGTCTTTTAGGATCATTTCCCTCTTGTAAAATTGCTTTGGAAGGCTCCCTTGTTTTACTAACAGCCTAGAAACACTTCTGTACATTTCCCCAAACCAAATAAAATCCACCAGTCAACCTGAAAACAGACTTGGAGTTCTGTATATTAAGAAATGGAGGGTGGAAGAACACACAAATTAGTGAGCCTTATCTGAATATAAATTTTGCTGTAATGAATGGAGAATATGATCTTTTTAATTATTACTGGGTTAATTAATATATTTTGTAGGAATCCATTTGAAATGTCTGATGTAAATTAACTGACACGCTCTTTGCACATTGCAAATTTCAAGAGAACACTGAATGATGAGGAAGAAAATAAATAGTTGGGGTGTTTTTCTTTTCTTTTCTTTTCTTTTCTTTTCTTTTCTTTTCTTTTCTTTTCTTTTCTTTTCTTTTCTTTTCTTTTCTTTTCTTTTCTTTTCTTTCCTTTCCTTTCCTTTCCTTTCCTTTCCTTTCCTTTCCTTTCCTTTCCTTTCCTTTCCTTTCCNAGTATGATAATGAACCATGTTTATTTCATCCCAGAGGTACCACTTCCAATGCACTGGGCTTACAGTGAGAAGATGAATCTCCCATTTGCTAATGCCACAGATCAAATCCAGAAGCCAAACTGGGTTATTTTGCTTGGCTCTGCAGCATGTGAAATAACAGTTGTGAAGTTAACACTTGACTAAAGAGGCAGATGAGCAAGCATGGGAAGAGCCACAGAAGTGGCTGCCCCTGTTCAGACTTTCTTATACACAGAATGGCACCTGCAGGAAAATATAGTGATTCTCACTTGTTAAATAAACATTATCTTGTTAATAATACAGAATTCAGAGAAGAGTCAGCAAAATATCTGTCCCCTCAAGCAGAACAAACTACACAGGGGACAGATTCTGCCCTTGAGAATCAATGGGAATTGATTTAAAGGAACTGCAGTCCTGGTAAAGATGAACTGAGGTGGAATGGCCAATCCTTATTTGCTAATCCAACATGATCCCTATCACAGGCTGTTCTGTGAGTCAGAAATTACCTCAGAAACAAATGATACCAATTTTTAGGTTGCTATGGGCACATACCAAGACTGTGGAATGATGAAGTAAAATCAGCTGACCTGAAATAAAATCAAGATATGACAGCTGTCTTTAATAAAATTCCTGCTTTTTGAGGAAAAAAAATTGAGAAAATTACTTCAGTGTTTGCATTTTTAACTCAGTTTTCCATCTTAACTAAAGAAGTTACCCCATAGCCAGGTGTTATGCAAAGGAATTTTTGAGTTTTGTACCATGACATGAGAAAAGAAAGTTTCTTAGATAACCTGAGCATTGCCTTTTCTCATTGGTGAGGTTTGCATATGAGACTCATACACACAAGGAAAAAATGGAAGCAAGGGAAAACATCAGAACAGTACCCAGTAAACTTTGCCAACCTTTCTGAGTAAATCTTTGAAGAAAACAGTTCTATCATAATATCCTACACTTACAGATCATGCATTGAGGTTACAGATAACTCCACAGTGCTTTCTACTGAAATCAGGATGAGACTTTTTCTGCTACTAAACAAGCAAGAATTTATGATAACATTTATAATTTAATATAACTGGAGGTCTTTCAGCAGTAATTTCCATGAGGAGCTGAGTGACTGAATACCTGAGCATGAACAAATGCTATGAAGGCTCACCTACTCTAAAGCATCACTGCTCTTTCCTAATTGTAAGGCTTCTGCCATATCTACTGATCTCCATTTTCTCCATTTTTCTTCCTGCTCTAAGCCTTTACACTGTCCCCTGTGTGTGTTCCTCAGCTGTGCATGAAGAAGTGGATGTGAGGACTATTAGCAATAAAGGAATGAGCACTTGCAAATCCACTATTTGCTCATGGATGTACTGTGTGAGAAATTGAGAGCATGGGAAAATGCACAACCAGTTGAGCAACACCAGGCCTAGAATGCTTCATATACAGAAAAGACCATCTTTTGAGCCTATTCCAAACATTATATTTCTTGTGGAAGCCATCTGAGATTTATCCTCCATAAAGAAGGCAATAAGGTTCTCTGACCCATAATCTATTATAAAGATCTACTATTTCTAAATCTAACGATCACTGGCATAACTGCCATACAAAATCCTTGTCTCTCAGGCCTTAGTTTGAGACACTTTTGTATCTTATTGCTAATAAACAACTCCTGCCAAGAGCAACAAAGTTATATCTAAGAAGTACCTTTCACTGTCTCCCTGTGTGTTTCAGTTAGTTTGTAACACATGAAGAATTTTCTCAGTCAACGTCTTCCCCCGAGGAGAGAGTAATTGCACCATAAATAGTATTTTGGCATCAAGGTTTGTTGGTTTGAGTTTTGGGTGGTTTTTTTTTTTTTTTTTTTTTTTTTTTTTTTTTTTTTTTTTTTTTTTTTAGTCTGGTTTGGGGTTTTTCTGTTGTTGGTAGTGGTGNTTAAAAGCTCATTATGGTATTGTCCTCAATTTTTTCTTTTTTTTTTTTTTTTTTTTTTTCTGTTAAAAGACTCTGCTCCTCCTTTTACCCACTGAAACAGCAGGGGCAGCTTTTCCATAGTGTTTCACAAATATCTCTTAGTCTTGACCAGAGGAATCATCCTTTTGCTTTCGTGTCTTTTTGATCTCTGGCCTCCCTGCTAAGGTCACTAGAGGAGACGCTTCCACAATAAAATGTGTGTACAGATTACTCACATGTGTGCCCTCTGCAGCCTGACTGGAGGGGGGGGCTGTGAAATCCCACCTGAAAATTCTGCATGAAGAGGGTCCCAAGCCAGAGCCCTTGCTGAGTCCCATGTTGCCATAGTTGTGCTCCTACAAGTACCAGAGTTAAGTTAAACATTAAACCACCCACTCATTTTTGCTGGTTTTTATAAAACTGCAAGTGTACTAAGCTACACTGTTTCTGATGATGAAAAAAATTAAATGCTTTGCCAATCACAAACCTTCCATTATTCAGATACCTCTGTAAGCAACATTGTTCATTTTTTTAACCTTCTCCTTTATGTCAAAGTAGCTAAAATCCACCTTTGTGTTAAAAGCAGTGAAAACCAGTATTTTCTTCATTAATTCACCTAGTTCTTACTGCTGTTGCTAAATGCAGTATGTTTTTTGTTACAGTAATTTCTCCAATCAGTACAGTCATCTCAAAAATGAAATTGTACTGCTGCTGGACAGAATGACTTTTTGGCTGATAAGATGAATAAATGACCAGAAGGAAATCTGGCCAGTTTCACACTGGTGGTAACTAAAGCTGTCTCAACCCTAGCAATCCTCTTTAAAATACAACTCGTTGCATATATGAAACAAATCACATAGATAAATGTTTCACAAGATTAATGATGAAAGCTTAGCTAGGAGGAACTCACTAATGTTGCATTTCTTCTAGATCTCTCTTTCCAGTGTGGGGACCTCACTGAACACAGCTAACAATGGTTTTTTTTTTTTTTTTTTTCCCTTTTCTTCTGAACTGATTAATGTTTGCTCACAGGACTTTGATTACTGTATTACAAGCCACACATTTGCAAGATTAAAAATGTCTGTTGAATTAATTAGCTGCAAATCAACCTAGGCGCAGCTTGACAAGTTCTAAGCAGTTCCAATAAAATAAAAAAGAAGGAATCGATAGCAACCACCAATACATGACAATATGTTGGCACTTTGTGACTATAAATAGTGGCAGCTGCCCTCTCTGCTGACAAAAGAAAGATTTTTCATTGTCCATCCAGTGCTATCTAAAGGCTAAATCCTGTCCAGATTGGTGTGGCAATCTCACCGATAGCTGAAGTATTCTCGGTGAAATATGTTCCATGGGCCAGCCCAATAAGCCAGGGAGAGCTGGAGCTGGAAAGGAGCTGCCTACTTTGTCTTCACTTTGAGCCAGAGTGAACACCACAGTGCAGGTGCCAGGGGTGATCCCAGCACACATGGTTGCTGGCTGACAGGAGGACAATGTGTGTCCCAAAGTGGAAATTCAGGGAATGATGCTGAAAGTCATTAGTGACTACTTTTGTACTCTTCCTCTAGTTACTGCCATTATCTTATACTGTCATGACAATTTTAGATCTCTCTGACCATGTAACAGGTCTCCTAGAAAACTTACTAGTTTTTTCAAACACCGTCCTTAATGTTGAATGGTGACACAGGTCAGCAATTCAAGACATATATCTGAACTTCAGAGAAGCAAGTGCCTTTACTGGCTAGTAGTCTCTTCCTCAGCTGCATAAAATTTAAAACTAATTATCATCAAGTATTTTCTGAGAAACAGTCTGGGATTGACACATAATAATGCAGAACATATTGAAAAGAGCATCAGTAGTTAGAATTTCAGAAAGAGTTACTGCATATGAATGGTACATTTAAATTGAGTATCATTTTCAAATACATGCACTTGAAATTTATCTTCAGTACATAATCTGTGCAAGAGCAAGTCTCTCCTTCTGACAGCTTGCATCAGGAAACTGCATATGTGCTGGATAACAAACCCAATTAGTGTTCTTCAGTCAAAATTCAAGTAAACCATCCCAATTATTGCAGGTTATTTCCTTCATGAGCTACTGACAATGATAACTGATAGTGAAACAAATACAACCAACATTACATTACATGAAACAAAAGTTTAATTAATCCCTTTGCTATTTTTCTATTTGATTTTTTTTTCCTTAAGTAAACATGATAAATCCTTTTTTATTTTACACAATTATCCCTGCTCTGTTCTTTAACCAAAATATTTAAGATATGAAATATAGCATTAGACATATTTTCTCCACAACTTTTTCTTAAAGTGCTGGCACACTAAATCACAAGTGTTTCCAATAATGACTAGAATGTATTTTCCAATAATATATTTTTTTATTTTGCAGCTACCACTTGGTTATCCTTGATGACAATGTTCCTGATTCTTTTTGTTTGTTTGTTTGTTTTATGCTTCAGATTTAAATTAATTGTAAGACTGAATCCTAATAGAATCTCAGGACTCATTATTGTGTGTATACACAAACACACACACACACAAATATATATATACACACACATTATATATATATATATATATATGTATATAAAATGCATTTGAAACTGTAAATTTGCTCCCAAGCATGAGATAAGGTCCTGCTATTTTTACAATGATAAAACCAAACACTTTCACATAGAGTATTCATTGTAGTGTGCTGTGGACACTGAATGTCTTGCATTCACCACAATCTTGGCAACTTGCATACAGCTGTGGCCCAGATGTACTGTCCAGAGAAACCATGTCTGCTCCACCTGCTTTGCTAGATAGCACAGAGCCTGGTTGCCTTTTGCTCAGCCCAAACTGATCTTTGTTTGGCAAAGTAGCTGGGATCTCAAAGTGTATGAAACGGGCTCAGAGAGCTACAGATAAGCTACAAGTGTAGCTCTGGTGTTCATACAAAATCTGGCTGAGCTCCAAAGAAAAACCATGTGAACGTGGCCAGAACAGCACACAGTGCATTAATAGCCCTGATTCAAGGCAGCATGTTGAGTTTCAGGCTTTTTCACAGTGCTAACCATGTTCATACAGCTTTTGGTCAAGTTGGAAGGTGAGCAAAGTGGTTGTTGCTTCTGCCCCAGATGGTTACTGCAGACATTACTCTGGCTGGGTGTAGGCGATGGCACTGAATGTGCTCAGCAATTTCAGAGTCCTCAACACTAAAGGGACTGAACATGTCAAAATACTAGAAGTATGTCTATACTGCACATGTCAACATTTGTATGTCCACATCTACATTTTCTACAAAGAGGAAGAACAGTTCAAAAGATGAGGCAGAGAGCATTGTCCTTCTCCTCACCAGTGGGCAGCCCTATATCCTTCCCCTGAGAGATAGCAGCTAAAGATATGAATCATTGCTAGCTGAAGAAATCACTGTAAAAATCTGGCTCTCCACTTGGTCTCTGCTTACCACCAATTTGCTGCTAGAAAAGCCCTCAAGAGTATTTCAGTGCAAAACTCCATCTGATAGCACCACAGAGGACCCAATTCTTTCAGGTAAAATGAGCAGGAGAATACCTGCTCAGAGGATCCTGGCAGGCTTAGGTGGCAGATAGCAGCGGAGCTAACCTTGTGCTGTGAAGACCAAGTTGTATTTGACCAAGTCCAGGAGGCAAATTTTAGGTCCTTGAATGTCTGGCATTAAAAATGTTCAGGAGCTCCTAGTTAGTGCAGTTTGGAGGAACAGTACGAGCCTGAGACCCCCGATGTGCCTGTGTCAGCCTCTGCACCTGTGCTGCAAGTGCCAGGTGTCTGGTCCCCAAGTGCTGTGGCTTTCATCTAGCCCATGCATGTGGTTTTCCTCTCTTTTGTGAGCTCTTTGGTGCATGAGGTGGGGAAGAGAGTGCTGGACTATGACCAGGCCCTGCCCTGAGCAGACCTGTAGCACACACAGTCTATGCCTTGCCTTAGCAGTGTGTTATGTCTCTGCAGGCTCTTCTAGACATTCAACTAGCAGCTTTTTTGCCTTGAGGAAATCACTGATCTGTGAAATTCTGTTTTGCAGTACTGTTACATGCTGGGTAGCTGAGTGGATACACCTATTTCATGCTAAAAAATGTTTTTGTGAGGTTTAGTTCAGTGCAAAAAACTACCCCAAACTCAATGATTTGTTAAAAGGATGTGAACTTTCCTATAGCAGAACAGATCTCGTGTAGAAAAGCTGCTAGCATTCCTAGAGCTGCAGCATGCCAGAAGCAATTGTTTCCAAAGTTATCTGAAATAAGAGGCTGAAACCTACAGATAGAGAAAACTTACAGAAGTTGTATCTTTCTTTCTATGAATGTTGCATTTTGTTACATTGACAAATCTGTTACATTTTAAAATTTATTCCAACCATTCGTTGAAATGAGATTTTTGGTTACACTTTAAAGTTTCTTGGCTGATTTTATTTTGCGCTACCTTGCATATAGAAGTGGAGATTTGATCTTTCTATTATTTGGTCACTTATACCACAATTTATTGTAAATCTCTCTCAATGAATATAGCAACTATGTGTATAAGTCTGTTGTAATTATACACAAGCTTCTGTTTGACTTCTCTGGCTCATGCAAATCACCCTGTAAGTGTGCTGAAGAGGACTTTTTGCCCTGAATCTTGCATATCTGTTGTCTTTGCCCTAGGATTCAGAGTTTGCACATGGATTACTAATGGGTATATAAGATCCTCTGCACAAGAATGAAATGCTAAGCATTTAGAGCAAAATGTAAGTACAGGAGCCAAGCTTACACAGTTAAAAAATTTCCTTTTAATGAATGTACTGGTCAGGAATTGGCTTTTGTAAGAATCACAGGAAATGACTGGTTTCAGAGACATTTTTCAAAGTCTTCTAAAAAGGATTACAAAACAGCAACTCATTCAAAGCAGGTATAATCTTGAATGTTTGAACTAAAAAGGAAATAATAAGAAATCTTTGATACATGCTGAGTCAGCACTAAGTTTAGTGTTGTATGTATTCCAGGCTGAGCCAAGAGCCATGCAGGCTTTTTGGCATTAAGCAAACCTCCAGCTGAGTTCAGTTTGGAGTGAAGAGGTGAAGACTTCCACTACCACGGTCTGAATTCATGTAGTTCACTCTAGGCCAGGGCCTGACTTTGACATACTCATACCAGTGAAGAAATCTCACCAAAGTCCTGAGCTGAGGTCACTGAGGTAAAATAAATTGTGCCAGGGAGTCCCTCATATGTTCAAACAGCCTTGTAAATAATCTCTTCATCAGTGACACCATTCCCCTAACTTTGCATGAACAAGGCCTTGTAATGTCATCTCTGTCTTTCCTGTAATGAAATCTGCTCATACCAGATGTGAGAAATCATCTCAGAAGCAGATCACTCAGCTATTTGCAGCCAAGTGAAAATGATGGCAGAATCTGTTTTAAGAAATCACTTCAGGAGAAATGCAGTAATCTGTTGTGTCATTTTTTTTTATTCCCAGATTTAAAAGAACCTGTTCTCATTTTGCATTTTATCTCTCTTATCAGAATAAAGAGGAATGGATTCGATGCTGTAATGAAAAGACATAGTTCTATAAACAATTAATTGAGGATTTTATAACTTAATGTCTCTGGTACACAGATGGCTGTTTGCCACTTACTCCATTTGGCTTTCTGCTGAGAGCGTGGGCTCTATGTGAGATAGTATAATTGCTACAAGTACTGAAATTAAATGGCTTATTTAGACAATTCTTCCCATGTCCTGCGTTGTTACACTGCAGAATTAGTAATTGCAGTGTTGGGCTTGCAGATTTATGGACAAGTGTGATTAATTTCATCACACACATCTTGTAAGGGTTTAACTTACACAGCCTTGTTTAGATGGATGCACAGATGCAATTTACTCTGCTTCCCACCATGCACAGGAGTAAGAGAGGCAGCAGTGGGACCCCAGGAATCTGCTGAAGTCTTTTCCTTGGCATTGTGCAGGCAGTGCAGGGGGTGCAGAGTAAATCACAGCCTCTCAGTCACTCTGGATTGCACAGCTTCAGGCAGGGAGTGGAGAAAGGGCAGGGGCTTTGGAAGCTGAATCACTGGCAGAGCCAACTAAAACTCAGTACAGTGCCACTTTTAAGGCTCCATAGGAATGATATGATCAAATCACAAACACTTCAAACTCGTTTAATTTGTGTTCTAAAAACCCCAGCAGTCTAGTTGTGAATATTTTGCTGGCCAATAAAAAGTAAATGAACATATTGCATGATTGGGAGTTCCTTTCCAAATAAAGCAGCACTTCTACTTTTAGTACCACTTATGAATTGCTCTTTAGGGGAGATAATGATGTATTGGAAAGACCATCATATGTTTTAAACTAATACAGGTTTAATAGCTATTCACCACATATTAAAAATTAAATCACCAAAAAAATTGTAATTTTCCTCCTCTGCTTAAAAGTTTACAAAATCAGGCAGATGGGACCTAGCATAAAATTTTGGAAGGAAAATTTTCTCCAATTTTATAAAAATTAATTAATAGAAAATTTGTTGATTTGACAATGAAAATATTGTATATATGCTGTCAAGTCCATATAACCCAAGCAAAGAAACATTGTTCTGTCACAAGAAGCATATTAAATTGACATAAACAAAATTGGAAATTAGTATTTTCATTATTAAATATGCATGGAAAGAAAGTATTGCACATATTTGTAAAGAACTCTTTAAAGAAAAATTATCCCATTACAGAATAAACAGCTTTTGAAATAAGTAAAAAGTTTTCTCTTACATTTTCTTACATGTTTTATGAATGAACATGGGTATATATTACCTTTATTTAATTAGTGATAGTAGTTGAATTGTCTTTTCTGCAACAGACAAATCCACAACTCTCAAAATTTTAGGACCAAGTTTTGAACCAGATAAATTACCATTAAGTCTGCTGCTAAGTTTGTTTGGTTCATTAGAACAATGCTCCCGTAAGTCTTACTTCTAAC
Source organism: Urocynchramus pylzowi (assembly GCA_013397555.1). Lineage (NCBI taxonomy): Eukaryota > Metazoa > Chordata > Aves > Passeriformes > Fringillidae > Urocynchramus > Urocynchramus pylzowi. The sequence continues at coordinate 1,102,040 of VZRH01008255.1, forward strand.
AAATAGATGTGATTGCTTTTCTTTGCCAGAATGTAAATATGAAAATATGAACTTTTTTATTTTTCTGTGTTCTGATGTGAAATTTAAAAGGCCTGATGTTTTCATTATTTCAAAAGCAAAAGTTCAGATTTTTTACAAGTCCTTTTTTTAAAATTTTATTTTTGCTATTGCTGTCTCAGTTGAACTTTATTGATTTTAGAACTGTCTGTGGCAAAAGGAAGAGTGCATATTGATTATTAACTGTCCATAAGGCCATCATGGAATTTCAGCATGGACTATGTTTAATCTTGGCAATTTCTATAAAAAATTCTTACAGCTTTTAATATGACTACTTACAGCAATTCAAATTAGTCCATGTAATCATCAGAGTATTTAGATTTCAGTCACTGCCCTGTTCTCAGTGCTGGCAACACTGATGTTATGAATGTAAGAGAGCAAGATTTTGGAGAGCAAATTTTGACTTTGTGCATAAGGACTTCTACCCCTGCCTCAAGCCACTGGATTGAATTCTGAGGACAAGGTGTATATATGTAGTGCTGCATATATGTAAATACACATACACAAACACACATATATATGCCACTCTGCACTCACACCCTGCAATAGTTTGCTAAAGATAAACATTTTTGCAAACATTAGTTTAAAAAATTAAAAATGCTGTGAGAGTACAGAAAATAAATGCTAGGCATGAAAAACCACATGGATAAATAACACCTCTGTGTCCTCCTTTCCAAAACCAAATAAAAGCAACTCAAACAAACTCATCCCAAACCTTCTTCAGAAACCTTGCAGTGCAAACACTGATGAAGACCTTAACCCTTAAAATCACATGAAGCAACTTTTCTTCAATTCTGCAAGCCTGACCAAAGGCTCACAGCTCTGAGGAAGAGCGAGAGGATGTGAGGGACATCAGAAGAGGCAGAGCCTCGCTGACAGCAGCAGTGCCACCCCTCTCCCCAGGGGCTGCTGGTGGGAGACTAAAGCTTGAGAAGCACCAGCACTCCCACTGTGCCTCACTCAGGCTTCAATCTCCGAGTCATTAAAGCAGCAGCAAACGCTTCGAACTGTCTCCAAAAGAAACCCTCACATCTTGGATCGCAGAGCTTACATTTGCCTTCTTTGTAAAGAAAAACAGCAATTCCCTTATGTGAACTGGAATTTGATTCTGGAGTGAAGGGTCTATTGAATATGACAGGACAAAGGACTTGCTTCCAAAATCTTTTTTTTAGCAGTTCTTGCAGTGGTATATTTTCTGAAAAAACATGAGTGCTTTTCTCTGAATAATCAGCTGTATCTCCATGAAGAAAAGGGTAATCACTTTGTAAAAAGCTTCAGGTTTGGACTACCAAAGGTTTGTTTTATTTAAAAAAATTTTATAGAGGCAGTTGGCAATTGCTTAATTTGAAAATACCTAAGAAACCCCTGAAGCATAGGTTTTTTCTGATCTGAATAAAGATCCTTCTGCTTTGCAGATTCCTGCACTTCCACGGGTTTTTGTTTAGAGGAACTCGCCCCAGCAAAGAACAACAGGTATTGAATATTTCACTAATAAAAAAAGTCAACATTAAAAATGGCTAATTGAACGCATACAAATAAACGTAGACTGTGTAACCTTGGCCATTTCAAAGTACAAATATTTGTAATAGGAAAGACAGAAATTTACCCAGCAGCATACACAGCAGTGACTATACTGGATATATCTGACAGTCCAATTATCAGGTCTTCTCCATCCTGACAATGCCATTTACAACAGTAACTCTTCAGTTCTGCTTTGCTCTCCTAAAAATGGATGGAAATAGTTATAGCAAATTTTTTCTCATGGAATCACTTGGTGTCTTTACAAGCCACTTGCATTTGAAGCAGGATCCACAGTTTATAGAGTATTCTAAAAGTACCCATGTAGGCTTTCATATGGCATTACACTGCAAAACAAATCCATGATGTGTGAAAACCAGGTTTATGTCAACCTGCAAAAGCCATTTGATAAAATTCATGGACCAATTCTTAAAATCTAAGCTATAAAGAGAATGAAATGTATTAAAAGATTTGAGGTTTATAAAAAGTAACCTTTTATACCATATTTTTACTTTACAAAAATATTGAAATAATCCATGAGTTTTTCACTCTGCACCAGCTTTAAAAAAAATACTATCAAATTTTGACTTGCACCTTTAATGCATCTGAAAGCACCATCAGGGGATACTTTTAACATAAAGTATAATACCTTTAACTAGATTTAGGGAGGTATTTAAAACCCAAAAGCTTGCATCAAAAGCACTCTGTTACAAGAGATTCTAATTTTTTAGACACGTCTGGACACCAGTCTTGAACAGGCAGAAGAGGCTCTTCCAGATAACTTGTTTATATTATACTTCAGTGAATATACTTACTAAGAGGTGGCTGAAAGCCTTTAAAAGACATCACTTTCACCTTGAGTGGGGAAAATCAGAGCTGTCTCTACACATTGAGAGCTTGGTTGGTCTTTCCTGCTTCTTTTTCTGGTAGGGCTTGTGCCACGTGTTGTGTCCCTCAGGCAATATCAACCTTGCACTGATACAATGTTTGGCACTAGAAGGGCATGGCATGTCAGTCTCTTGTCACACCTGCATACATTCACACACTGAATCTTGCATTCTCAGTCCTGAAACAGAGAAGTTTCAGTGTGTTCAGCTCCTTGTAGTTTCTTCTGAAATATCTGAAAGGGGTCCTCCAAAAAGTTTAGAATATGAAAACTATACTTCCTTGTTCTTTTAATTGTTTTTTTTTTTTTTTGCAAATTGAACACTGAATCATGATTATCATTTAATGAATATCACTACGTGCTAGAGCTCCTTATTTCTCCTCAAAACCAGAAGTGAGCTGCATAGAGTTTCTGTTGAAAACAATATCAAGAAGTTAAATTGCATTTTAAAAAGACTTTGAAATTCCACAGAAAACAAAAAGTTCTAGTAGTGTTAATTTTAATGACCTAGTTAATCAGAATTTACTTTATTTTCCATTGACAGCCTTATAAACATGATGACATTTCTTTTTAATTAAGAACTATTTTGCAAACCTATTCTAACCTGAATGGTTGATTTAAGTGTTGAAGACTACTAAGCTCCTGTTTTTTGCCCCAGAAAACAGTTTTCCTAACAGCAACACTGTGTGCTACAGTTTCATTATTTTTGAAAAGGTGTGGTTTTTTTGTTTTTGCCATTGATTATGGAAATATCAATCATTCATTTCTAAAATAAAATGCACTACTGGCTGTAGTTGAAAGCTCTGGTCAGAGCCTTTATATTGGTTTGATGTTAAGTACTGTGCAGTCAGAGTTTCATAGCAGTAAGGGGTGGTGGGTGAGGTCCCTTTGCTGATGTAACTGATTTGTATGTGTGGGTCAGGGTTTGGGGTTTTTTGAGGCTTTCAGAAGGTGCTGCTGTATCGGTGTCCTGCAGACAGACTGCACACAGTGGATCAAATGATAATCATGATGATAGCCAGACTAAGAACTCTATAGCTTGCTGCTCTACTTGTAATACTCAGTTTAGTTGTTCCTACAGCCCTACTGTCAACCCTTAATTTGGACTGTAACGCTGGAGCTGCTCCAAGCTGTGTTTTTGCTTTGTTTACAATGTGGTTTCATATTCCAAGCGCTCCTGAATGAGGGCATCATCTTTATACTGTAGCCGTGGAGGAGCAGGGGAACATTCAAACGCTAAGATCGCCTTCCTCAGGCTCCTGTCCAACACGTGTCTCTCCCACGCTGGGTACCTGTTCCTGAACAGATCGATTTTAATGACAGACTCCTCAATCCTTGGTGGCCGGGAGGAAGGTGTGGATGGTGCAGTGGGTCTCACCTGAAACACAGGCACACACCCATCCCTCTCCGCAAATTTTTGATCCCGCTCGCTCGTGACGCTCCGGTTGTTGGAGATGGAGCGCAGCGTGCTCGTGGCCACTTCTGGGGGAAGGGTGAAGGCAGCGGTAGGGTCCTCACAAGCACAGCTTGGTGACTGCCCAAACCTCGGTCCATTGGGGTGAAAGAAGGCATAGTACATTAGCATAAAAACAATGCCTGTTAAAAAGCTGCTGAACACTACACACAGTGCTGGTATGGCAAATGCGTCAGAGATTGGAGGGGCCTTGTACAGATACCAGAGAACACTCAAGGCGGTGTTTTCTAAAAGGATGACAAAATAGTAAATGAAAAGCCTACAGCGTGTCCTTCCTTCCTTGACGTTGAACCAGCTGAAGATATAGATTATCCCAACAACCATGTCGAAAACTATCTCCTCCCATTTAGTGATGCAAAACTCCGTCTCGCAGTGAACGATCCAGAAGGTCATGATGCACCAGTGCAGCACGATGAAGATCCCAAAGTACAGCTGGAAAACCGAGGCAAACAGAGCAAAAGTAATGACCCTTGCTGCAATCGTGAAGAAGTGCCAGCAAAACTGGATTATAACAGCCATGTAACTGATGGGTTTCTTGTCGTCGCGGGAGTCACGGAGGGCCTTTTGGTAGGAAGCCAAAGCCCAAGCCAGGGATACAAGAGATGCTGCAGCAGTAAGACCTAGGAGGAAACAGGAGATGCAGTTAAGGCATAATTAGCATGTCAGCACTTGGCTGAAAACAGTGAGATCCTTGCAACTTTAAATATGTTCTCCACCGCTGGCACAATAAAGCCTCTTCCCTCTCCTTTAGCTCAGAGAAATGAACCTCTGCTGCTGAAATTTCATTGCCCAATGCTGGATACACACAAACAAGAGCAGCTATTAAACCACGCTCTGAACCTCTTCCCTAGCAATCACATCCTTGAAACAAATTAATTAATTCACAACTTTGAGCAAGTCGGGAGTAGGTGTCTCTGTCAGCTGTGTAATTGAAGGGCACCTACTGTGGTTTATGCTTTCAAGAAAGAATACGAATTTTCTGATTTTGGTAAGTTATTAAAGAAGCCTAATATAAAGCAACCAAGTCTTTTTAATTAAAATGCCAGCATCATCTACATATTCAATGACAATGTGAGCATAAATCTACATAAAATCTATCAAAAATAAATTTATGTTACTCTTTTTACATCAAAATTTAAACTGACTGCCTTACTCTTGCTGAGGGAAAAAAATGCCCATTTTGATATTTTCACCCCTTTTAAACAGAATTTTAACAAGTAGAAAATGCCAGAACTTACTTTCTTCCATCTGGAAATTAAATTTATTTTTAAAATGTTGGAATTTTTTACAGAATTAAAATAGTGAGTAAAGATGCTCCTAAAGTAGGGGGCTATATATTTTAATTTATATAGCCATTCTATCTCCAATATATCACAGAATTGCCTATTTACAAGGCTCTAAACTATAATATTTTAGTAAAACCTGACAAATATTTAAAGCATTCAATATGAACTTATTTCTCATAAGATTTAAAATATTAGCTTTGTGAAAATACAAAAACTGTAAAACAATTGTTAAAAAACCAGACCATTCTATACTTATTTTAAATGTGTATTGTTCTTTTGTCTTCAAGGGAATTTGATTCTTGAGGGTAGGTAAATTTAGGGAAAAAATGTTGCTTTGAAATGAATCTGACTTTTAAACTAATCTGCTGCTTCCATACACAACCAGAAAAGCATCTTACATTCCCATTTCAAAATTGGTACAGTTCAGCATAATTATTCAAACGATAAATACTTGCAGAGCATTCTGATAGAAATTAATGATAATTCTTTACTAGAAGATTAATTTTTATTTACTTACAACTTACATCCAGCTGCTTGGGATGGAAATGGGAATTGCAATTGAAATGCAAAATCCTTGCCTTTCAAGTGTATTTATTATTTAAATAAAATTGCAATAAATGTTGTATACAGAGGAAAAATGTATCAAGCATTTTATATTTAAAACTGGTTTACTACCAAAGCTAATTTTACATACAGCTAATGAATGAATTCATAAGTCTCAGGATCCCAGACTGAGAATTTATTCATAGGCCATTTAAAGATAATGATGCTTCAGCTTATTCTATTTCTAAGCAGTTCCTTAACTTTGAACTAGTTATTGAAGTAAATCAAACTGACATGAAGAAAACATTTCTTTTGTCTGCTGTTAAAAGCTGTTTAATCATTTCAACAAACTTTGGTCTGAATGCATAGCCAGTATTTTTCTTCCCAATTAAACAGATTTCTTTAGAACTTAGTAATCAAGAATATATTACTTAAACATTATAATTTTTAAAAAGTTCTATTAATAGAAATGGTAAATTTAAGCCTAAATGTATGTTGCTATTTACTTTGAAAGAAAACAAAAAAAGATTATTTTAAAAGAGAAAAAAATTAATTTATGGAGATAAAATCTATTTAAACAACTCACTTGGTTTAACACACTAAGATTTTGCTCAGTAAGTAGTATAAAGAGATTCATTGCTTTCAGGAGGGATTCTGTTCGCCAGTGTTTCTCCCTCTCTGGCAGGGTGTTAATAATGTTGTGAGCTCCCATGAATCCATGAATCAAAAACCCCCTCACTTTAAAAATAAAAATAATAACAAACAATCAGCAGAAATATAAAGCAAACTTAGGATTCCAGGGAGAATTTTTAATAAAACTTCTTAATTTTTCTTCCCATGCAGATGCCTGCATGAAAAACCACTGAAGTTACTTTTGGAATCTTCCTTCATGGACAAAATAAGCTATCAGCAATGAAGACAGGAAAGAGACATGGTATAAATTGGTGTTTTCATTTCTGACGTGTATATTTGCTTTTTCACACTGAGCTGCCTTTCTGTATCCATTATCTCTGATGACAGCCCTGGGAGCTGAAAAATGTAAGTTCTTGTTTTCCTGTAGGAATGTTTAAAGTACCGGAAAAACACAGTTCATTTCCCTCATGAAATGAAAAGTTGGGAAAGGTAGATGAACAGGATAAAGAATCTTTCAGTACAAACAAGCCACTCTGAACAAGAACTCAAGAATAGCATTATCAGCACAGGAAAAAACAACGTGAGCTAGAAATCCATATATTTTCTTAGCAAATCTAACTTTAATGACCTCACACACTCCCCCAGAGGTTTGGAGAGATATCATCAGTTTTGCATTAGGAAGTGTGAAATCCTTCAATAATGCACACAAAATACAAGGTTAAACTCATAGGAATTTCCACTGTTCTAATGCTAATTAATTCACAGTCACTGTCTGGGGTATAAAGAAGCAAGTACAATAGCAATGTAATTCTGTTATTTAAATAGCCATTAACAGGGAATCATCATCTGCTTTTACAGAACAAACTCAGGGATACTGGCATACAGGAGAGAAATGGAGACAAGGGAATGTACAAAAGGGAGGAATTGCCAGTTAATATATTATGTATCTGCTCTTGGCTATTGGCAATGGTATTAAGGATATAGAATTAAGATAAAGTTAAATGCTCCATGGGCACCATCCATTTTTATTTATTGATGGGACAAAGCACTAAAGAATTATTGAAAGTAAATTAATGATGAGAAGAATGATGTAGAAGTGATGCAAATGGCAGTTTGCTAATAAATGTCACTATATAAATAATTCACTGGGAATGGTGAGAAATAAAGTGAATTATTGTAGCACTAAATGGATAATTCATTAATTAGAATATATTGATGCATTTGCTGAGTATATGTTCATATAAACCTCTTTATCCCTATTTTATAGAGGAAATAAAATAAATTTCTATTACTAGCAAACAAAAATTTTAGCAATGCAGGTGCAGTCAGGAAGACTTATTTGCCATTCAGAAATGAACAGAGATTGGACAAGATCTATGGGGCCACTGTTCATGAACCAGCTTTCCCACTTGCTCATCTGCAGTCTCTGCACACTTTTTGGGTACTGCAGCAGCTTTCTGGTGTATTTGACTCTCTTGTGTTATGAGTTTTATATTTAGGGTCTTGATCTTGGAAATTAAGACTAAATAGCCATTCACAGTGAATATGTACACAAACAACTATATGGTCACCCACTACAGACCGCTACAAGAACTGCAAAGCAGGAATTCTCTAAAATGAATTCTCTTAGGAAGCATGAAAGCATGCCCCTGTTTCTTTCTTTTCTGAAGCTGAACCTTTAAACATTTTCCACAGTATAAGATTTGATCTCTAAAGTTCTGTCCTGAAGACGAAAGAAACGCAGGCTTTGCACAGGAGAAACATCACAATTTGCATCAGCAAAAGGATGCTTTTGTAGGGTTCTAAAGTGGACACCTGAAAGACTCTAAATAGCAAAGAGTGGGAGTGTACATACCCACTTCCAGCCTTTGCAGCATAGCCCATCCACAACAGCCACAACAGCAAGAAAATAGTGCATTATATCAGGACCACATCCTGGCAGGAACTAATTATAATCTGTTTTGAGTGAAAAATATAATTTAACCTCTTTTATTCTGTGAATGGTTTGCATTACTTAATTATATTATTTGTATAAAGGAATGACATCTTTTTAATTACAGATGAGTTTTGGATGTTCCTAACATAGCTAGAGTATATCAGACTTTTTGTCTGATAAACAGAGAACAGAATTGCTTTGATTCAATCATAATTTTAATTTTTTTCCCTGAAATTAATAATTTCCCCATATATGATATGTGCTTGCATTTTAGAGATTGTGGCATTTCTCTGTGTGTACTTTAAATATACTACATAATACACTACAATGAACTACAGCTCATTAAAGACAAGATAAAAAACGAACACACATGACTTTCACAAGTGAAAGCAAATGCATATGAAGGAAAAAATAGTGTATACAGTGATGAATACATTCACAAATGTAATATTGTTTCAAGAAAGCAAGCAAGCTTGAATAACTAGATGAGAATCAATGGAATTCTCCTCAACAGCATTTGTGAGAAGCCTGATTTGAACTTGAAAGATTAAAGATTTATACAGGTCCATAAATGACTTTTTTTCTAATCATATCAGTGCATAAACCCTATATAGCATAAGGAAAGAACAGCTCGAGTCAGCTGGAAACCCTACAAATGCATGAACTGATCTGAGAAAGTGCTCCTTGACATCCAACCTGATTTCAGAAATCAAACTCCTGCCAAGGCATCTGTCTGCTTCATCCTTCCTTTGAAACTTGTACTCATCTCACCATTTCCAGGAGAAAATTCATCTAAAAGCGGGAATACCAAATGCAGCAGGACACCTAGGTGTGACAACAGTGCCTGGGATGTGAGACTTTGAAACATTATTTTAAGAAAGCCTATTTTTTGACTTTCCTTCTCAACTGGAGAAGTGACATTACATGCATCCAAGCTTCTAGGTGTTTCTCTGAACCATGGCCAAGGATCTCTAGCACTCACATCTTAGTCCTTTAGGAAATAACACATCATGACTGTGTCCCTGCAGCTTCAGAAAATGTCTTGCTATATTTTCACATCTTTTGCCACACTGCTCTGCAAGTACAGGCACAAGATAAAGACTCACATGGAGGCAGCCTTGCAGGCAGCTTGAAAATAGCTGTGGGTCTCTGCACTAATTCTTTTGTTCCCAAACACAGTGTATGACAGCAATGTATATCATTGTGAACATGCTGTGATTCCACATGTGATTTAGTACACAGGAGGCTTTGAAGGCTTTAAGGGCAACTTTTGGTCATAGCAAGGGCCATGTGCCCAGGTTGTCAGTACATGTTTCATGCTCATGGATCTCATACCCTGATCAATACTGTGAGATGAAACCTAAAGATGAATCTTGTTGGTTTTCAATTTTTTTGTTTAATGCATTCTTATTTCCTAAAGGGATAACCATATAAACTCTTGCCCTCATTTCCCCATAAACATGTTGCCAAAATAATCCTATTACTTTTCCATGTCAACAAGTTTGTCATATATTAGCTATCATAAACCAAGATCAAAGGCTTTCTGTTCAACTGAAATAAGCTTCCTAAGGTCAGAAAAGTGCTTTTTTTCTTTTTTCTTGACTCCCACTTTATCTGATTGTGTCCAGGTTGAAATGGCACCCTACTGAAATGTTCCACTCCTGTGGTTTTACACTCAGACTGTTTCCTACCACAAACATGGGAGTGTCAGTGTCTGAGGATGAATCTCCAGTGGTTCACATTTCCAGTTTTTGCCACAGGCTTCATTCATAGCTGGGGATTTTCAAGGCAATATAGATGGTTTCATCATCTTGCCAACATTCAGCTTAACTTTCTCCCACTGCATACCGACGTGGATTAATGCAGCATAATGTGTGTCAGGAACTCTTCCTTGTTGAAATGTAAGTCAGAATTACACCTGATATTACTCCTCCTATGTGTTACACAATACATAGAACATGCTAGCATATATATAGGAATAATGTCTCCCATGATTCCTCTCAGCTGCTTTCAATAGACACTTCTGGTGTTACAACTTCCAGCTGCTTCTTTAATTTGCCTCTCCACGGCAACTTGTCATTTCCCTGAAAATCAAGAAATACTCTATGTATTGTATTACTTTCAGCCTTATTAACTTTACCTACTCCTAATATTTTACCAGCAGTGGTTTGGACTCTGTAGAGAACCAAGGTTAACTGGCAAAAGTTTGGCTTATTGTATGTATCTTTAGCAGTTTCTTAGGGTCTGTACAGGACACCTGTCTAATGATTTATCTGTTGCTGCACTCAGAGTCTTATCCACCTTAGCAAATCTAACTGTTAGATTGTGTTGAGAAGCTTCTGCTGGGCAGCAACCCTGGTCATAGCTTTAAATACATGGACGATGGTCATAATTTTGTTTCAAGATAAAATCAAGCAGTTTGCCTTTGTCCTGCCCCTAAATCCAAACAAACTCTTTTACACAGCTTTTGTTGTTAATGTTTCAGGAATTGTATTAGAAACTGTGAATACAATCAACACAGATAGAGAGAGGCAACTTGGTATGCAGGGACCACAAGAACCATGAAAGTTGGCTCTCTCCTGTCTTTCAAAAGACCACAGTAAGTAATTGAGATCTTTCAAAAGACCACAGTAAGTAATTGAGATCTCTCTTTCTTCACAGACACCAAAAGCTCCACTACCTTCTCCTCTATCTGTGGAAGTAATTGGCTGTTTCAGATTCTTGAATGGAAGTCTCATTGTCAGAATACCCCAGCTAAGGCCAGTTACTAGCTCCCGTGCTGGGTGATCTCTTCCCCTTCAATTACATTTTTCTAAGATTTGTTAGTTTCTTGCTCTACTAAAGATGTTTTATACTTCAGACTTTCAGTTTAGGAGTCCTCATTAGCCACCAATCAAGTCCAGTCCTTCACTGGCAGTGACAACCTCCAGGTACTCATGTGTGCTGTGCAGTCTGTGTGCTGCCAGGCTTGGCAAGACAGCATGAGATCATTTTGCCTGTTAGGAATCTAAACTTAGACTCTGTACTTTCACAGCTAGACTCCTTGTCTGTTAGGTAATTTAGTGTCTTTTATTCCAGGGAAGTATGTGCAGCACAAACATACCCACTGACTCCAGGCTCATTTCCATGATTTCTACATTTCAGGGCTTTCAATGGCTTGAGCCTGCTGCAAGTACCTTACAAAAATCAAGGGATTATTTGGAAGATACAGCAACCCCAAGCAGAGCAACTCCCTGCCATTAGCTCTTAAGAAACATCACAACCTGATGCTAAGTTAAATACAGGGCACCATCTACGGGAGACAACTCCACCTGCACTGCTCTGTTCAATGCACTGTGTGCATGGACACCTTCCACAGCAGCAGCAGCCCTTCTCCCTGCCACCCAGCAGGAGAAAGAGAAAAAGATGGAGCTTACTAGACATGTAAGAAATCCTGTTAGAACTTAAGTCTTGAGGAAATGCCTTTCTGCTGGCCCACATTTCTGTGATTTCACTGGTACTCTTCTGTTGAGCTTTTATATGCTCTTGCTTACAAAGCTTCTGTACAAATTCTGTCCTCATATATTTCACTGGTTTGGAGGAACCAGCCACAGATTTTCATTCCATGGCATCTAACAAGATCAACTGGAACTATTTTTTATGGGAAGTGCTTTGGAAAAATATTAAACTGAATCCCTGCCCTCCCAACAATGTACACAGTAAATGTCATTTAGATTATTTAAGTCTTCTATTAAAGAATACACAATTAAAAAATAATTACTGAGTCTATGAGAATTCATAAGTATGAATGGGGAGAAAATTAGTATTAACATTTTTTGCTTTTGCAAAGTCACTGTCACCTGCCCCAAGCTATGTATGCCATCCTTCTCAGCTCACAGGGCAGACGTTGGTGGCTGGCTTGGCACTGCTGCAGGTGTGGACTGAATCCACGCATCAAAAAAGGGCAAGAAATTAAAACTTTGGATTAACAACTCTCAGAGCAACAATACAAAACTAGAACTGAAATGGTTGCAAAATTTGGAAATAAGTCTGTTGAAGTGAAAGCATGATGGTGTTACAAACAGTATTGGTTTCCTAATCAATTCTCCATGAAATTGTTTTCTAATTGTTTTCTAACTGTTTTCTAATTGGGTGTCAGGTGGCCAAGTGTTGGCAGGGGGACACATAGGGTAGCCTCCATGAGGAGAGGTCAGAGCCTGTCCCATGTGGGACACAGCTGTTTCCAGCCAATTTCCAGCCAGCTTCAAAGTGATCCACCACAGGATACAGCTGAGCCCACCAGCCAATATATTGGTGCCCCTAGAAAACATATTTAAGAATGGACATTTAAAAATGTCTAATAGGCAGAGGAGGGGGGGAAAGGAGGATGAGAGAGCAGCCATGTAAGCACTAAGGTGAGAGAAGAAGGAAGGGGATGAGGTTCTCCAGGTGACTCTGGGAGAGAACCATGGTAGAGCAGCTAATTTCCCACTGTCTGTGAAGGACCATGCTGGAGAATATCTACAGCTTGCAGCCCCTGGATATTTCTTGAAGGAAAGTATGGCCTTTGGAGAGCCCACACTGGAACAGTTTTTTCTTGAAGGAACTATACCTTGTGGTAGGGATACCATGCCAAAGAAGAGGGAAAGTGTGAGGAGAAAGAAGCAGGAGAGAGAAAATGGTGTGCACTGACTGCAACTCCTGTTCCACATGGAATGGGAAGGCAGAAGGGTCAGGGATGAAAGAATGAAGTTTATTCTGGTAAAAAGGGAATACAGGGGGGAAATCTTGCTTTCATTAGTCCATGTTTCTCACTATCCACATGTTTTCACTGGCAATAAATTATGTTAATTATTGTATTGAAAGTTGAATCTGTTTTGCCTGTGGTGGTAACTGGTGAAGTATCTCCCTGCCTTTACCCCAGCCCACAAGGTTTTTTATCCTCTTTTGTCACCCTGAACTGTAGAAGAAGCAGCGTAAATGAACAGCTGGGTGGGTGTCTGTCTGCAGTCCAAGGTCAACCCATCACATGAATCACCTCAAGCCAATATATTTTTGCATGCACAAGCTGTACATATGGTCATGGCTTTAGGGGCCAGGTTGTACCTGTTCCCTCCAGGACCACTCAAGAAAATTATTGTTTCCTTGCACAGGGATACATGAAACATTCCTCAAAATACTGTAAACCCTCCTTCCTCTGAAGGGTATCTCACCACCTGCCAGTGACCTACAATGTACTGGCTCCCTCAAAAATGGAATGTCTGAGAAAATCAAAGCTGTCACGTTTTTTCCTGAGATTTAATGAGAGGATGTGGGAGCAGAATGCACCAAATACCCAGGAGAATTAGAAGCTTACTACAAATACAGTTTTTCAATTCCTGTAGAGAAAAGTACAAATTCTGGAAAAGGAAGTACCTATAATTTTTTTTTGTTTGTTTCAGTTTAACATAATCACAACAAATTCACCATCTTATTTTTTTATAGTGAAACATGTAAAAAAATGTGATACTTCAGTAATGTACTTCATAGATGTAGAGATCTATTGAAAATGAGACAGCACAGTAACAATCAGTATAAACTGTAAGCCACAGAGCATTGCATCATGCACACCGAGTGAATCCTATAGTTGTGTTCAAAGTGAATAAGAATTCAAAAGTTTCAAACAAGGGACAAAACATCCTTCCAAGGGACATTTGCCTTGACTTTAAATATGTACTTTTTTTTTTTCAGTCTGAATTTATCTACCTTTGGTTTTCAGCCATTGATTTGGCTGCAGTTCTGTAGGGTTCAAATGACTTAAGCATAGTATTTCATGGACCTTCAGATTTTTAAAAATTAAAGGTTTCCAAGGCATCAGTCTTTTACTCATGTCATGGGTTGACCCTGGCCCAATGCCAGTGCCCCCATGAAAGCACATTTCCCGAATGGTTACTGTGAGCTGTGACCCAAAATACAGCAAAGCAGGCTCCATCATCTCAGGGGTAAAGGAATAAAGCTTTATTACATCTACTACAAACACAAAAGGAAAAGAAAGAAAAAAAAACTACACACACACAATGTCTACAATGGAAGTTTTCAAAACCACTTCTCCTCCCCCCACCTTCTCCCATCAACACCATGAGTCAAGGCTTTACCTTCCCAATCCAGTAACCACCCCTCGAACACTCAATTCTCTGCCCAGTACCATCTCTCACTCTACCACCTCCCAGTTCATCAGGAGAGAGGAGTCTCCCTCTCGCACCACAGGCCTCCCCCCGGAAGCACGGTCGAACCCTCCTGCGCTTCCATCGGCACACCTGGCAGCCATCCAGGGAAAATCTGCCAGGGTGCAAATCTTCCTTCCATGTTCAGTGCTCTCACCACTGACCATGGATCCAAACTGCTTCTTGGGTGTCCTTTTTTAAGGATGCTTGGCCCAGTTCCAGAAGAGTGACAGTCTCACATTTGGGACAGCAGTCCCCCCCATATTCTTTCCCCTGGGGCCTGGGGCTCTCAGGAACAGAGATCTCCTCA
>VZRH01008255.1:1117582-1147021 GCA_013397555.1 Urocynchramus pylzowi
AAAGGCGTGTCCAGGTTCCTAGTGGCCACCCCAGGTGCCAATATTCACCTCTGGCCACTGATTGGTTTGACCACCACCTTCCCAAGAAACTTCCTTCCTCGTCAAACCACCACAACTCAGAAGCCCTCTGTACTAAATAGCTGGAGACAAATTTCCTAAGCCTGAAATGAGCTGATGAAAGAGAAATATTTTTACTATTAACCAAGACTTCTGATGTGCTTTCCACAAGCATCCCACAAGCAAAACAGCTTGAAATGATCATACTGGCTGCAATATGGAGGAACATATCAGAAACAGTATCTGGAAAATTCAAACTATCTCTTCTGAGTATTTTTTTTCAAGACATAGCCAAGATCCTAAACTACAAATAGCACCATCACACTGGCTCTAGAAATGACTGCTGAGGATTTGGAAAAGGAAGAGCTAAATCAGAGATTCAGCAGAGATTTTTGATTTTTTTGTAAGATACTGCACTAGCCACATTTGGTCAGCATCCAACACAGACAAGACTAGAAGCCAAGATGCATTTTGACATGAAAAATATCCCAAATATCTTTATACTAAATTTTATTACAAATCAATTACAAGGGACCAGGTCACTGGCAAAAAAATATTGACTCCACACAAAGACAGCATGGGGCCCTTAAATCTCCTTAAGTCGTGATTTTAGGATTGGCTTTCAGTGGTTCATAGGCTCATATTGGCTTTCTGAAAGGGGATAAATTTCAGCCCTCATTAAGGAACTGATATTTCTCCCACTTGCACATTAAAATTGGTCTGAAGTTAGTGCCTTATTTGACACAATTTGTCTAAGAAATATTTTGTATACATAGCATTTTTTTTGTGTTTGTCTTTTAAACTTCTCTAAGCTCACAGTTAAGTTAAGGATAATGCCTGATATGGTGCTCAGGGACAAAACACAATTAGTATCACTCTGAAAAAGAAATCAATTTAGTGTTTGTTAAATCCCATTTTGCAAAGGAAAAACTGGAGCTGTTAGTTCATGATGGTACATGAAGAAGTTTCCTTTGGATCAAACTCTTTGCTATGTTTCTTTCACTTCGATAAAAGTTCAAGTGTATTTTCACAGTAATTCATTAAATAGACTTATTTTTCTGTTAGTGAAAAAGCAATCACTAACCTCTTCTCCTCCATCTCAAAAGAAAATCCATATTTTCACCTACTGTGGAGATAATGTAAATTGAAGCAAAACCTAACAAATTGTTTTGAAGAATATTCAGTGTATTTTGAAGAATATTCAGTGTATTTTGAAGATTAATTCTGCTGCCAGCTCATACCGTGTTTGGATTATTTTAGGTCTCCTATTTACATCTTTGTCTTCAATATTAGTGGCAAAGTTATTCATTTTCTGTGAGGGAGATCTACAGCTATACATCTACCTATGAGGGATATAGTTGGAATATATACTCATGATATATGCAGGTAAATATTACACACATTCTGTATGTATGGCATATTTAGAGTTACATACCACATACAGACAGAAAAACTGGCACAATTTGAATATTATACAAGAAAAATAATGACTCAAAATTTTCTCTGAAAAGATTTTCCAATATTTATCTGTGGATTGTGCCAAAGATTTGCTCCTTGTTGCAAGTTTAAATGAGTCTAATTTCCATTTCTGCTGCTTGTCTAAAAGATTGAAAAAGTTCCCCTGGCTCCTGTCATTAAGCTTTTTTTTTTTCTTTCAAATGTATAAGTACCCAGAGAGAGTGATTGAATTACTTCTTCAACCTTTCCCCAATATTCTAGGCTTATGAATTCCTAAAAGACTTGTATCCCAATGGTTGATTGATGGCCTCTGAGACCATTTTTTTTCCTGTCCTTTGAATTTCCTTGAGTAGTTCCTTCTTCCAGGAAGTGTGAGTCACAGAACAGGGCACAGTGGTCTTATTGTTGATGTTCAAAGTGGTTTGATCTTTTTAATGTCTCTACTGTATATTTTTTTTCCTCTTCATGCATGGATCAATATAAGGTTCAAAGCGTCAACTTGACACTGAGATCTCACAAAAAAAGTCCTTCTCTCTCCTGCTATGCCATCTTCTGAATTGTCTGTTTTCTAAGACAGACAATTTCCCATCCTATGGGTGTAGTCTGTGTTTCTGATTGTAAAATACACTTTCCTGTATTAAACCATAATTAGTTGGTTGTGCTAAGTTTTGACCAGTCAGTCAGATCAGCCTGTGATGGCAGCTGTCCTAAGCGCTATCAGCTGCCCTCACATCTCTGTGCAAAGCCTGGAAATGCCAGTCACTGGAAACCCAGCTGGCAAATGATACATGTCATCATCCATGAAGCTATCAAACAAGATAAGAGCAAGGACAGGCATTTAGTAGGTACTTCTGAGCACTCCCTCACTTATTCTTTCCTAATTTCCATATCCATCTAAGATGACAGATTTTAGTACACTTTAAATGAGCTCTACTCCTTCCTGCTTCAAGATCTCATGTGATTTTAAGTCATATGAACTTAAAAAAAAATATTATACATTATTCATTATAGTTGCTGTGATCATTCTAACTTCTGAGCATGTCAGTGAATGATAACAGGTCTGGGTAATGAGACCTGATATCCAATAAACAAAAAGGTTTGCAGAATTCTACTCTTTCACTTCTAATTCTTTGTTACCTGAGAAAACAGTTGACATTTCTATTATTTTCTGCTGAATTAAAGTCAAGATAATCTATACTAATATTTATTTCTGTGCACACCTCTTTTTAAAATTTTTGGATTTGTTTCTTTATGCATCTGCACATCAGTGTGCTCTATGGCAATTGTTAAGAATGAGCAACTGATTTCAACAGAATTTGACAAAGAAGCAGATGTCTCAAAGATACTGACTTCTGTGGGTTTAGGGAAGATGGCAGCTAGAGAAGACCCCAAAGAAATGTTCCCACTTAAAGTATAGTGGACTTCAGGCATTTTATTTTTATGCCTGAATTTCAGGCATTTTTATGCCTTCAGGCATTTTTATTGCAACAGCTAGGGACCAATTAGTAAGTGAATAAATATGTCCCTGGCAGCTGGCAAATTCACAAAGATGTTACTTTGAGCTAATCCCAGCAGATATTGCCTCTTAGCCATCCAAACCCAAAGTCATGAGAGAGAACTCAGAATAAAGCAGGGAGTGAACAGCATAGTGTGACAACCCAGGGGACCTGAGAAAAAAATGGATATATTCTCAGGGAAGTGGTTAAAGCAGGAAGTGAAGCTTCATTAGTTTTGCTGCTTGAAGAATGTATATTAATAGGCACTCTCCTTTTCTTGAACTCATCTACTTTTCCAATATTTGTTAAAATGTAATGTTTCAGTGTCTACAGCCATACATGGCAGGGTCCTCTAGGCTGGAACATGAAATAGTTCAGGCTGGACATAGAACTTAAAGAGGGCCCCACAAATGGAGCTTGAAGACTTAGATCATGTTTTAAAGATTACTGAACATCTACCTCAAAGTGCAGATAAATGAGTATTAGTTTTACACCACTATGACTGTAAATCAGATTCTCTACAGACACAAAGGGAGAAATGACAGTCAGCTGCATGCCTAATATTTATTTGATTTATTGTTTTTTTTATATAGTGTGACAGCAGATTAGCAAGGCATTTTTATGACACTGATGATCAAGAAATTATCAGTTCACATCACCGGGACATTTTAAGAAAGAGAATAACAATAATAAAGCATTCAATCTATAACAGTTTCCTAAGTAAATAATTTGATATCAAAATCCAGTATTTTCTCAACATCAGCAGTAGTAGCCACAACTGATAAAAGCCCAGAAGAAGTAGTTCTAAACCTAGTGGTCAATACACTAGACTAATAGAATATCATTACTCTGGTCAACCTTATTAATTTTGATTTGGAAAGGAAACAGGGTAGTGTGTGTGCCCTTGACTGGGGGAAGGTATGCTAGGAAATATGCTATTTCTCTTCAGCTCTGGTAGTTGTTTGGATGTTCAACTGTGAGTGACTCCTCATTCAGCCTGCAGAAAAATAGCTTATCTCTGCTACTGCACTTAGATAACTCATCCCTCTCAGTCAATTAGAAACATTACTATTCTTTAGAAAACAAATCTCATAGAAAGCCCTCTGAGCCATGCTATAAACACTGCCAAAAAAGAATCAAAACCAACACCATGACAAACTAATACCCCATTTTGAGATTTGAAAGGTAATATGAAAATACACTTCAAAGAGTTCAGATTCCCAGTTAGAGAAAAAAAAGTGCCATGATCTATTTGAGTAAATGATCTTCCACAGACAGATGAAGTAAATAGGTTAGGCTTTTTTTTTTTTTTTTTAATAATTGTAGTTCTTACTAGAAAACATGCAAAATACCTTTCCCCAGACATTCCGGCACTGGTGGGAAAAATATTTCACATTAATCAGAAACCCATCTAGTGTGCAGGTAGATTGTCTCTATGTCTCTACAAGTTTTAATGTTAGGATACCAAGATGAATTATATTTTGAGCTCCTAGCATTTAATTTGAACTCTTAGCTTTTCTGGCCTGGTTATACTGTAATGAGTTTCAGATTTTTCTATTGCTATTTCTGAATGTTTTGAAACAATATATATCAATGGGCATTGATACTAGCCAAGGAACAAATGCAACACTTTTGCAATAACCTAGCATACTTAAATTATTAAGTTTTTTTCAAATCTTAACCTGATCTGGGAAATAGAACACAGAAACTTTGTTTTTGATTATGTTTAGAACAGTATATGAATACAAAGTTGTTTAGATATTTTTCTTATTTTGTTTTTGAAAAGCAATATTTATTGAGGGGAAAGAGTGTGATTTAATTTATCTTTCTGAGATACTAAACTCTTCCTTCTCCTCTCACAAAATAACTACTATTAACCATAGATTAAACATCTTGTCCATTTCAGTTCTACATATTTTCCTTCTATTGTTTCTGACCCCAAAAGGATTCAGCCTCACCTCCCTCCCAAATGCTCCCTGAGACACCTTCCTTTTCTCTTTGTCACCTCATCTGCAAGGTTTTCAAACTTCTTTTTTTGCAATGTTTCTTATATTTCTTGCTTTCCCACAGGTTTCCCAGCTCATATATTTGTTTTCTGTAGAGGTGCTCCAGATTCTTAGCTCTCTTCCTCCCTTCCTATGTCCATCTCATCTGGTATCTCCACATCCCTGTACCCTTCCCAGCACTGGGACAGTGCCCAGGTATCTGCATCTAGATGAAAGCTCTTG
Source organism: Urocynchramus pylzowi (assembly GCA_013397555.1). Classification (NCBI taxonomy): domain Eukaryota; kingdom Metazoa; phylum Chordata; class Aves; order Passeriformes; family Fringillidae; genus Urocynchramus; species Urocynchramus pylzowi. The sequence goes on from VZRH01008255.1 coordinate 1,122,822, forward strand.
GTGACTGGAGCATTGGGATCAGAGCTGTCTGGTTCAGAAATGTGTTGTGATCCACCATAAAACCAGACAGCTGCCCTCTCATGTTCACTCCTCTTGGCAGCTGCATCCTGTCCCAGCAAACCACTGCTCTTGTTTCCAGCCTGTGTGTAGTCAAACACAGGTAGCACCTATTTGCTGTTCTTCAGCCTTTCCCCCCAGGCCAGCTCATCTGCTTTCCTTAAACAGACAGATTTTTTTAAGCCCTGGTAACTGTGGTTTTTTTTTTTTTTTTTTTTTTTTTGTTAAAAGGTCCTGCTACAGCAACGAATTTCATAGGAAACAAATATTCTTTCTTCTGAATTTTAAAGTAAGTTTTAAACGTGTTACCTGCCTCATATTTTAATACAAGATGTCATATTGAGGACAAAGGTCTGCTTGTGTGAGTAACTATCAAGTCAGCAAGGAAATTCACTGCTTCCTAGTTTTTCCATAGCAGCCTTCATTATCTAGGGCATTTCAATTCACTTTCTTCTGTTCTGACTAGCACTCTTATTTCCTAAATTATGTCATCAGAATAACCCCTGCCCCGTGCCTCTATACATTTTTATTACCTCTTTTTCTCATAATGAGGTGAGGAAACTCTGAATACAATAGTCAAGTAATCAGGTAAAGTTCCATAGACTGCAGGAATATATTTGTAATTATTTGCTGTCACACTGTGTTTCTGCCTGCATTAAAATAATTTATGCTATTCACAGACTACCTAGATCCATAAATTCATAATTTAACATTAAAATAGATAAAGTCACAGGCATGATCTCAACACAGCCTATTCTCAGTGCAAAGAGTTCATAAACTGAGTACCTCAGAGGCTTCTGGGAAATGCAAGTGATGTTTGTACAAAAAATTGTGTCTGACAATATTCAGTTAATAAAACACATAATTTCTGTCCCAGTATAAGAGTCCCTCTCCTTTATCCATGCTGAAAGGGTGACAAAATTTCTCCTTATAGCTCCATTGTATTCCTCTAAGCTCTTCAAGAGGAGCAACGTTAGCTCCCAGAATGTGCATGTTCCTGTGAATGAACAGGACATTTAACAATTCTTTGCAGATCTAACACCTTTTCTCAAAATATTTTAGTATTCTCTGCAGTCATTGCATTATTCTTAAAATAGCTGATGAAGAATGTCGGTATGACATCCATTTTCCTGATGCATGAACCAGAGAAAAAGGAACTGAATGATTTGCCTGAAATATCAACCTACAAAGCCTTTTCAAGAGTAGGAACCCAGGAGTTTTAAAGCAGAGTCTATTATCCCAGGCACAAAGAGCATGGCTTCGATTGCACCTCAGTACCACTTTGCAGCAGACTCCTTGGCTGAACTTTCACACACTGAATTATCTGCCTGCATTGGTGCTGTGCTTATCAGTGGACTTGAGCACCCCTGCCCATGAGCCAGCCCTACAATCGGTGCCTGCACTGCAGACATTGGCTCATCAACACTGAGCTGGATCTTTGGAAACTTCTTTCCTGAGCAATTTACCAAAGAGATATACAACTTGTATATTTTGGAAGCCAGTTGAGTCACACTTAATCTATCAAAAGCAGCTGGGCTTTGAAAATAGGTGAAAGCATGAAGGGGAGAATGTTTTTGAATGATGCTTTTTACAGTTGTGGGCAACGACAGGTATTTATTTCATTCTTTCAAGCACTTGGCTAGCAACTACAATTCAGAATTATCACGACTGCCATTTCTCAAGACCTGTATAAATCAAGCTGTCTTACCAACTTAGCAGCTTTCTACATTCTAGATCAAGAAGGGCTTAGTTTATCTTCTTACAGCTGGAGGTGCTGCTTGGTGCCTGTGCTCACCCAGGAGGGTGTTTAACCACTGTGTTTCCAGCATGCTGAGAAGGCCTGCTGCGAACACTGGCACGCCTTTGGTGAGTATGAGAGACGTCCTCCTGGAGTTTTTCCAACCTTAGATGCCACTCTCAAGATTATCACAGTGGTGGTATATTTGTTCAAGACTTCACATTTGTGCACTCAAATTTCTAACGGGTTTCATGCTAATTCACTGGCAACAACTGTTAGGTGAATTAATTCTTAGATTAATTTTGCAGAGGCATAAAATTCCAATGGCTTTCCTCATCTGATAACTGAGAACAAAGAATTGAGAACTGAGAATTATACTATTGAGCATAAATATATGGGCATAAATTCTATAGGTCATTAGTGGTATTTGGTTCACTAAACCCTTATAGGCCTTTTTAAAATATCTTACCTGATATACTCAGTACAATTATTTAATCAAACACTGTAACTTGAGTTTATTATTTTTGGCCAATGGCACATTCCACATCCACATCTGGAACTTCTGAGCTATACATATATATATAGTATATATGTATATATACTATACATATATACTATACATATAGTACATATGTACTAGATATGTATATATATGTACATATCTAGATACATATGTACATATATATAGTATACATCTATATACTATATATAGCTATACTATATATAGTACATAGGGTATATACTCTGATGTTTAAATAGCAATTTAATAGCAGCACTGTCTAAATAAGTATATTTGCCTAAATCAATTATTTTCTGAAATAACCAAGATTTGCCACTTGTCTTTAAAAACTTCTTTTGCATCTTGAGGTATCAAGCAGCAATTTTACTGGCATATTTGCAAGTAGAATATTAACAAATTTCCCTAACTCTACAAAAGCTATTGTATTCTAGGTATCACCAAGCTGAACTGAATTATTACTGCATGGTAATAATGTCCTCAAAATAGAAGTCTATAATGTGAACACTTTAACTCCTCTAATGAATGCCAATTATTCTATTACTTTGCTCAGTGTATAATTACAGAAACTGGAGAATATTCTGGGCTTACAGTTTCTCCATTGTTGGACTGTTTGGTAAACTTGACTGGCAGCTTCTCTGTTAATTTTTTTTTAACCAGAAGGGAATCAAGTCATGCAGCTATTTTGAGTGACAGCTAAAGAATACTGACTAATGAGCAAACACTCCACACTGCATTTTAAAAATGCAAACACCATCCAGGAAAAGGAATTGAAGTAGCCAATTTGTATAATAAATGACTTTATAAGGCATGCATGATAACAGAACTGAGGAAAAATGGGATGCCAATCCAGGTGGGCTCGATGCAGCAGGCATCCACAGCACAGGATGCCTTTACATCTTGAAAGGCAAACACCACATACCTTGGCTAAATTTTCAATTAATTGAATAAGTTGCTGATATAATTAGCTTGCTCATTTTTGCTTTCCCGGGATGAAATTAATGAAAGAACCCTTTGCACTTTTGAAGACAGACACTTACATAATCACACACATTTGCCATAGAAAATGTAGGTCCTTGGCCTTCAGAGTAGGAGGATGGATTGAGGGAGTTTTCCAACACATTATCCTGGCATAAATTAAAGGAACTTGAAGGTGGCTGTCATTTGCCTTTGCTGCTGACAGTTTTAAAGGATTATTGATACAGCTGGCAAGCTTTGGAGGAGTGCAGCCTTGTTGCCTTTCCCAAGGCCACAGTCTTCGCTCAGGAGGGAACAGCTGCTTGCCTTCCAGGGCATCAGGGGATTGCTGCACACCAGAAAGCTCTTCTGCAGTCCCTGGCTGTGAATTAAGGGCTGCTCCGTGGTGGGAGTAATTGCCTGTGTTTGTGAAATAGGTCAGCCTGCCAAGCAATGCAAGGCTCTTTCCTCAGCTGCAAAGTACCAAAGCCTCAGAGAGCCACCTAAGTTAAATGTTTGTGAGAGAAGACAGTAAGGGAGGGAGGAAAGCTGAGCAAAGGTTTAATGCATTATAAGCAACCAGAAAACACCTGTGAGTCTTTCTGCGTGGAAAAATAAGGCTCACCAGAACTGCTTTTCAGTAGAGGCACACAGTCACACAGAAGGAGAAGAATACTGCTGAGGAACATAAAGAGCTGGTTTTTATTATAATTTTCTCTTGTTCTGGCTGTAATTGCCAACATTTCACCTTAGGGGTAAGACTTCTTGTTTGCTGACCCCTGGTACAACAAGGTGCAAAGGAAATGCATAACTCAATAGGATTTGATTCATGTTAAATCCATCATAAGAAATCTGTGAAATGTAGGTTTCCAGTTTCAAAAGTAACTTCAGCTTCAGCAATAACTAAGTGCTTAACACCCCTGATGTCATTGGGAATTAGACATTAAAGCACTTCAGATGAAATCTATGGGCCAAGATCTCCACATCTAAAAATAAAATTGATGTTAAGTTTGCTGTAAGACTCCTGCTACAGCTCAAAATAAACCCTTATGTCAAATCCTCAGTGCCAGCTCAATTCAGTTACAGTTTCAGAAATGTAACCTGAGGGAATATTGACCCAGTCCCTTGCTGAGAACTTCTTCACTGCCTGTCTGGGAAAATTAGTTTTCCCAAGACTTGAACTATATTTTCAGTGGTAGTATTCTTCTGCTAACTGTTCAAAGCTTCCTCTGCTGTTTCCAGGGCTCTATCCAGCTAAGACACCTGTGTATCTTTTTTCTTCCTTTGGTCAGTCATGCACCCATAAGCTTGCTTTCCTTCTGTGCTGAAGCTCCTACTTAGAGAATAGAACTCAATGAAAAACCCAAGATAAGGCTAAAGCACCATTAGACTGACCTTCCAGGAGGGAGAATAGACATGGCCAACTTTTCTTCTGAATTCAGCCAGAATAATACAAATGCTCAGAAGCAGCAGTATAACAAACTGCTTCACTAATGTTTACCCAACTGAAACATCAAATAGCAAGCCCAGAATATGTTTTAAAATCCTATCCATGATTCTGATGAAAGTGAAATTATTTTTTACCCTTTTTGTGATTATTCTCTGTATTCCAAATGAACCCTGTGCCATAAGTTTCTTATTTTAACTTTTTTGTTTTATTCAGAAAAATTTCAATAGATGTTGAACATACTTGGGGAATTGTCAAGGTTAATTGTCAAATCCTTCATGACATCATGTCAACTTCTCTGTGGTAAATATAGGCTTGTGTTCAGCAGACTGTCAACTGTATTTATTTATAAGCCAGTGTTCCTAGAAACACATCTAAAGGCTATACTTAGGGGCTGTGCCACAATACTGCAGTGCTGCAAAAACTGGTCACATATGGAGGTAAACAGTTTTGAAAGGTTAACCCTCCTCATTTGTGATGTGCTCTGACATCCTGTGGAAGCCAACTGGCTGAACACAACACAAGAGGAATAGCTGGGGGTATGTCAGGAAAACAGACAGTTGCTTATTTGGATGAAAATTTACAGCTTAAACTGGTAGGATGGAAAGTCTGCAGGGTACTGTAGGAAGGTCAATGATATGGATGTTAAGACCAGGAACAGGCTCACAACTGACTTAGTCCTCAGTGAGTTTTATGCCTGCGATCATGAATATTTATTCTAAGTATTCAATTATTTATATTAGATAGCATGCAAGTACATTTATTTTAAGTATGTTTTAAATACAGTATTAGTTAAAAAAGGCAAGGCACCTAGTCACTCTAGACAAGCATGCAAAAATTCTCAAAAAGATTTTCAAGGTCTAATTTTGTGCAGACTTAAAATAAGCATGTCTCACACTTATCTGTTCTGAGACAATCTCCTAAGCAAATATGAGCTGAGTGTCAGTAAATTCAGTTTGGTATGCACTCTTCCAGCTAATAAGCCTACACTATCAAAGAACTCTCTCAGTTAAAGTTCCCTCAGTATTTATGACTGAGCCTCAAACATCATTGTAAAGTATTATTATATTTATACTCTCATTTTATAAATTAAAAACTGAGAGACTTCTTTAAGAAATGTGGCTTAAGCATCTTTTTTAATGTTTGGCAGTGATGATCCATTAGTTCATCTCATTCTCTCCATGCAGCCAGGTTAGCTATTTTTAGAAACCAAATGCAATCTGGCTTAAGTCCTTGTCCTTGGTAAAAGATATCTAGGTAAAATTTAATGGCTGGAGATATACAGATAGTTGGACCTTAAATCCTATGGAACTCCAACTGTCCCAACCAGTGCAACGGCCTCCAGGAGAAGTTGCAAGATTAATCCATTTTCCCATGTCCCTTCCCATAGAGACACGTAGAAAAGGTCCTTCCTTTTCTACAGGCTTCTATGTTCTCTTTCTAAGAAGAACAGATAATTCTGTGGTCAAAAATACTTTACAGAAAGCATCACTTTTTTTGCCTTAAGCCCATCAATAATCTGCAAATACATGCACTGCTGTGATATTTCAGAAGGCATATTCCATGGAGACAAAGATAAAAGAATGAAATGAACAAAAACCCCTGGCCCAGTAGATAAGGCAAAACTTATACCAGTCACAAGTAGTTCAAGATAAAAATACACCACTTTGTTAATGTCCAGTGAATTAAAGAGAAGTGGTAGGCCATTGTTTATATATCCTTATTCATACCAGGTAGAATTGTTCTCTTCCTACATTAGCAGCCTTGTTCAGGATCATTGTAAGGACCCCTGGAACTGTTCTTAATGACACTTAATATGTTTGAGAATATGCAATGTTCTTTTTCACAGAAATGTGCTGTGATGATCACAAAAGTACAATTCAGAGAGGCATACAACCTGTCCATATACCTCTCTGCAAAACCAGATTGTTCATCTTCATTGATACATAAAAATGTAATAGCAATAGCATCTGATCATTGAAGATATTTATTTATTCAAATCCACTAAAAAGTAAGACAAATTCATTCACCCAAGTTCAAATTTACACACTTCTTTTCCTTGTCGAATGTTTTTATAACAGTCTAAAAATAAAAAAGGTCTTGTCAGAAAGAAGCCTTGAAAGAAAATACCATCCTTAAGGGTTACTAAAAAAAGAAAATTAGTTCAGAAGAAAAATGTTCTGCCTTGTGCAGGCTAAAACAGAACCAGAAAATTCCATACAGGCCAAGGTAGGCTTACCACTGAAGCTAAGCCATCTCCAGTGTCTTCTTTCCAGACCAGCTGGTAAGGTGTGTGGTTCTGTGTTGCAGGGTATGGCTGAGACTGTGCATCACTAGCACAGCTCTGTGGCACCATGTCCTGGTGTGTGCACGTCCCCCTTCACCTATTCCTTCTGGCAGCTGGTTTTGGCTGGGGTAGGGTTAATTTTCTTCCCAGTGGCTGTGTTTTTGATTTGTGCTGAACACAGAGCTGATAATACAGAGATGTTTTTGTTATCACTGAGCAGCGCTTGCACAGACCCAGAGTCTTTCCTGTTTTTTGTGCTGCCATGCTCGAGAGGGAGCTGGGGATGCATGGGAGGGTGGGAGGAGGCACAGCCAGGACAGGGGACCCCAATTGACCAAAGGGACATTCCAGACCTTATGGCATCATGTTCAGTATAGAAAGTGGGGTAAGAAGGAAGAAGGGTGGATGTTTGGGGTGATGGTGTTTGTCTTCCCAAGTTGCTGTTATGTGATGGAGCCCTGGTCTCCTGGGATGGGTGAACACCTGCCTGCCCATGGGAAGCATTGAATTAATTCCTTGTTTTGTTTTGCTAGTGTGCATAGCTTTTGCTTTCATTATTAATCTGCCTTTACTTCAACCCATCAGTTTTCCAGTTTTTACCCTTCTAATTCTCTCTCTGATCCTGCTGGAGTCAGAGAGGGGCTACATGGGGCTTGGTGCCTGCCTGGGAATAAATCATGGCCCAGGCTGTGCTGGCTCACCTGACTTTATATAAGTGTGATTGACTCAATGATGGTGTTGAGGGAGCATTCTGAAAGATAATGGTCCTGACAGGACTATAATTTAAGGTTAGGATAATTTTCAGATGGCTGATGTAATTTCTGCAGGAGTCCATGTTATCCTTGAGGCAAGGGAATGAGGGTGATGGAAACCTAGGCCTTGCTGTTGAGAGGTGATAGCCATTGATGAGTCCTACAGAAACAGCTTTTTGTTTAGTTGAGAGAAGTATCAGAAAAGGTATGATTTTAGAGAGCTGATTCAATAGACACAGAAAGCATCTTGTGATAATTCCCAATTTTATCAAATATTTTAAAAGTACCTGATTACCTGCCAAGAACAGCATTAGAGTCATTTTTTTTTTTATTTTTAAAATAGCAAGAGAAAAACATAAACAGCAATGAAGAAAGATTAAGGCGATAGAGTTGCCACACAGACTCAGCCAAAGATGCATGAAGCCTCATATGCAGGATGCAAAAATGCAAAGAAGCCTCTGGCAATGGCCCAGATCAGTCACCTAAGGAAAGGTACACAAACAGGACAGCTGTACTCTTCTCTTTCCCCAAATATGAATATTTTGTCAGTTGTCTTCAATGCTCTTTCTCTTTCATGACAGCTCTCAGCTTTGTTCTGGGCTTGTCTAACTTTTACCACCCAGAAAATCCTTGCACCTTAAATATACCCTATAGAAAAACCACATCTGTTTTTTCATTCTTAATGTACCATCTGCTAAATTCCCTTCTTAGTCATCAGACAGGGTACCAAATGAAACTACAAACCACTGGTTACTTCTCACTGCACTCACAAGTTCTTGTTTCATATACACCATGTAAGCTGTCAGATTTCAGAAAGGGCTGAAAACACGACCCACATGTGTTGAATGTCTTCAGCGTAATAATGCATCTACTTTTGCTCTCCAGAGAAGAGGAGCTGCCACTAGGACAAAGAGACTGCAGAGCTGAATCAGGCACCATGTGATTGACTCATCCCTGGTGGACAAAAGCCAACATTAGGTTTTTCCTGCTGCATAATGGGCTGTTCCAGTCAGAAAGGTGAAGGAGAAAGATGGCACAGCTTTTCAGAAGCTCCCTAAGAATGAGACCAACCCAAAAGATCTGCCTGTACAATATTTTCTATGTATTTGCCAATCTTCAATTTCATACACTGTAAAGAACAGTGAAATAGTTAATAGACTGGTCTCAGTTCAATAATTGCCACTAAAAACCTGACAACACATAGACTCAAAGAAGATATTTCATGGTGCTCAACACCATTTATTCAGAATTTTTGCAAACACAGGCACACATCACCTTCTTCATCGGGGGTGGTTTCAATTTACTTAATAACCAGAGGAATTAGGAACTTTAGATATAACTAAACTGAGATTCTGGAGGACAAAAAACCAACATCAAACAAAACTAAGTTGCCTTCCAACTCATCTGAACTGAGCTTCTGGCAGAAGCAACAGAAGCTTTTACGTGAGATTTTTCTTACTTTAGTCTCTGAGTTTCTAAGACTGTACAATTATCGCAGCACACACCGATATGTCAGATGCATCCTGTTGAAGAAGGAAGAAACTGGAAGTTAACCAGGATGATTAAAATCAGAAGATTTGCATGTATGTCTTATAGACACAGGAAATAACATGGCAAAATGAAAGGCTTCAATATATTGGTCACTCAGTGTCTCTGTTTATAAACCAATGAAGTTTGAGGCATGAGGCCTGCTGATGTCATTTGTAGGAAGAATCAAAGGAGTTAAAACAGTTAAAAACCCCATGTCATTTCAACATGTATCTTTGCAGTGGCCTTGCATAGAAAGCAAAAAGAAGCTGTAAAACCTGCTTACTTGAACTTCTTTCATTACTAGACTAATTTTTCTGTTTTCCTCCAGGAAATAAGAATGGAAAACTGACATTTCCTGCTCAGAGGAGTTATTATTTTGACTTGATGGTGAAATCAACAGGATGTGTACAGGACCTACTGCCCTCAAAATCCATAAATGCTGCTTACTTGGACAATTATTCAAGGTTTAATTTTGGCAATTAGGCATTTTTTAAAAAAACTGTTTGCCCTTGAGCTGTCATGGTGTCATATTCTGAACCAGCAGTTCCAATTAGCTTTGGCAAGTATTAGTGACAGGTACTTAGCATGAGGGTCCACTCAACAAGTTTTTCTTTTCCTGTAGCAGTTCCATGCACATATTTCTATAGTTTGTATGGGAAATGTCCCCACTGGTTAACAGAGATATATGCCATAGGGACTGTATGTCATAGGGACTGAATCTGTCACTGTTTTCTTGGCCAGGATGGCCAGCTTGTGGCTTTTGCAGAACTCCATCACAAGGGACATTTTGCAATGAGAGCAATGCACACTGTAGTATACACCACCAGTTGAAAATATATTCAGAAAAAAAGACATATTCAGTATCTTGTACTGTTACAGCACGTAGCAACGAATGATAGGAAAACACCTTACCTCAACAAGCCTTGGCTGCAACTTTGGGAAAAAAAAAAGAAGGAACCTTCTACCTGGAAAAATCTGTGTTATTGGAAATAATACAGCTCCACTGTATGGAGGCTGAAGGATTTGCTATCTGAATAGACTACAATACTCACCTTAGTTATGGCAGCACCTTGCTCAGCACATCAATTTTCATCTTGTAAAGAAATACATTTATTCAATAGGGGAAATGGCATGTTTCTGATCAACTTGCACTGCCTGTAATGATGTAATAGATGGCAGAGTGGAAGTTTTCTCCTTTATTGCCTCAAGTGGGGCAATAGGAGCCTTTGCACTAATGGAGCTTTAGAGTCTTTATCAGACAAATCCTGGACCATTTAAATATAATCTCACTAAATATATCTTTTATAAAGTCTAGCTTTTCTGCTTCCCTTTTCTGCTTCATCAATTTGCCAGTAATTGATGGCCAGGCCAACTCTGGTTCATGGATCATAATTACATCTTTCACCTAGCTGATAGAACATTCTTCTATCAAAAACATACATAGAATTAATTGCTTTATTGTGAAGAATTACTAATTATTGCATTATTTAGATTCTTAACACAAATTTGTTTCTGTCCCACAGTCTGGGTATTTTCATGTCATTTAATCTTACAATCAATCTAGTGTCTCCTCCAGCCAACAATAAATGCTATGACAAATAAATTAAATAAATTCTAGTCACTATGGCTAGATCCCTCTATAAGAAACTTATGCAAAGGTGAGTTTTTCAGAGAGTTTATAAGACAACCCAGGCCTTAATCACATAGGAGATGCAGCCTAGAACTCAGAAGTTCATAATGAAGAGCATTTTGCCAAATGCACAAACCTGTACCAATGGAGTTGCAGTACTACTTCAGCAATACCAGCTGCAACAGTAAGAAACGGGTTGTACTAAATTACTCAACTTAGAAGTGATAACAGCTGTTGTTTTGGCATGTTACTTGAAAGGGAGAACATGGAGAAGTCTTGCTTCCTGAGCTATTTTGGTATCTGTGCCTGCTGTGTGGTGAGAGACTGAACTCTGCAATGACAATGTGAGATTAGACACTGTGCTTAAATGCCCTAAAAGCACAAGGAAATGCAGCTGGTTATAGGCAGCCATAGCAGAAGGAGATTACTGTATATACCTGTGATATAAATCGTGCTGTCCCTGTCTGCTAATATCAGTAAGATCTCTTGCTATCTCTGTGAGCTTTTCTCCATTTATCACCTCTCAGTCTGGATGGATTTATGCATGCCTCTTACAGAACACCACACAGCTGTGAGTACATCACATCTACTTGTAATCCATACTAAAAAGACCTCATGACAGGAGAGCAATTACCCTCAGGAACTCATTAGGTTCTGCCAGAGGACAAAAGAGGAGCAATGTAAGGAGCATATCACCCCTCCTGTTAGACCTTTCACAGTAAGAGTTCACAGCTTCTCACAGCCCTACAAGAATCAGTGTTTGTAAATTGTCCCTTCTGCTGCCAGGAATGGGTGAATAGGTCATGCAACTTCTTTTCCACATTCAGATTCCAATCAGATTGGTATAATTTCAGTACTGTTTTGAGGATAGTATAGATCTGGGATATTTTGTCTGCAATCCCAGCTAACGACCGCAGGGACCAGCCTTCTAAGTCCATTTGTGAGCAGCAAAACAAACCATTGCTGATGTGGGGAACTGCCTATGCATATGAGAGTTTCTCTGACTATTCATCTGTAAGTCTGTGAGGAAGAATAAAAGCCAGTAAGGAGTTGCAGAAATATTCAAGATAACATCGTGCTATTGAAGCAACAGCAATAGAAAAACCGTTCCCAATTGCCATTGTAATAATTCACCAAGAATATGACTTCAACAAACACATAAACTTGTAGTGCTGCTTCATGGCCAGTGAACTTGGGATTTTCTGAATTAATTAAATCACAGAAAAAATGCATAGTCTCAGGGAAAATTCTGCCTCTGGTTGCCCAAAATGCAACAGTTGGCTTGGTAGGAGAGCATTATAGTGTATTTGGATTGTAAACATTATTCCTTGGGAATACTAAATGGAGATTGAAGCTGATATACATTCCAGGGTTGTTCTATCTACAAGCATCAAATACATATCAATGGAAAAAACAGTACTGTAGTGGCAAATTGTATTATTTTTCTCTGGTCTGGATTAATACAGTCTTCTACTCTTAGCAAATTTTAACTGCCAAACGGCTTTTTAGATAAGAAGAGTTAAATGCAAAGAGCAATTAAGCTTGTGATAAGTATTTTTTCTCACAAACAGCTGTTGAATTTTTAATTCTGATGTTTCTTTGATTCAAAAACTCCCAAATGTTCTTTGGGTACCAGGTAAATATTTAAAAAAAGTAATCCAGCGTTCATATGATGTGGATGGTCCCTGATACTGTTGCTTAATTAAACAGTAAGGTTTACGAAGCACAGCCTAAGGCACAAAGCTCTGTTTGATTTAGACTCTGGCTATCAGACAGCCATCAGGGTGTGGAAAAATGTTCTTAAACTAACAGCCACCTTTCATTAGTTGACAGGCATCAACCTTACCTGTGGTAAGGTATATCAGAGAGAGACCCTAGAGTCTAAAAACTCATTTTGTTTTAGTGACAGAATTAGAAAGAATTTACCTAAGGGTTTTCTGCTGGATTTGTGCATGAGTCCTGTTTACATTCTTATGTTGGGTATACTTTCTGGAGAAAGTGTAAGCTGTGCATTTCATAATGGTAAAGTTTCATCTAGTATCTATCACTGAAGTGCTATGTAGATGAAGTATTTTGATACTGCCAAAAAGATACCCATGCTGGCCAAACCCTTGAGAATTTAAACTGAGGAACACTATCGTTAAAAAAAAACAAACAAACAACCAAAAAACCCCAAACCAAACAAAAAAAAAACCCCACCCCATGCTACAATATTACAACCTGAGCTAAAGAATCCAGATTTGCTAGGCAGCACTGTAGAAAACTAGGCACAGCTGCAAAATGACCTCTGACTCCATACTTCCTAATGGGATACACAACATATTATTGATCCAAGTCTAAACCAAAACAACTTAATTACTTTTAGATTGATATGTTTTTGCTGCAAAGTCTTTCAGGACCTTTGGCTCTTATGTAAGAATACTTACATGTTCCAATTAAATATGAAATATAAATACTAATAATATTAGTTGTACTTGCCAGTGTACGCTGACAACATAACTGTAAGTGAATTTTATTTACAGTGATTTATTCACAGCCTACTAGAGATTAGACCTTTCTCATACTTGACTCTGAAGATTTTATAAGCTAAGTAGGGCCAGACTAGGTCAGATTCAGAAGCAATTTAGAGGTGCTATGAAAATTTAGATATTCTGGTTGAATGTCTCAATGCTAAAGATTTGGTCTCACTTTTATCCAAGTATTTCAATTAAGCTGAACTATGAGTATGTATAAATACTTCAAAAGGACTTTTCCTAACATTTGAAAGTTGCGTAGAAAAAGCAGTTGAAATGTAAGCATGGTATTTCTCCACTAACATTAAAAGGTTCTGCTAACACTACTTGGTTAGAAGTAATTCAGTGCAATTTCAAACAAATTACTTCAGACTCCTCTAGAAATCCCAGTTACAAGTACAGTTGATTTATGGAAGTTATTTGGGATAGAGTGGACAGACAGCAAGATTTTGGTATGTAAGCATGATGAATACCTGATTAGTACTTGCAGCAATAAACCATTTTTCATTTGCCAGAAGCAGAAGAAAGGGTAACGCTGTCTCGTCTGGTCTCAGCCTGGCCCAGTTTTCTGCAGGCCACTGCAATACTGGGGCAATGCACTGAGTGGCTGGTGTAAGCCTTGGGGCCTCCATCCATCCATCCATCCATCCATCCATCCATCCATCCATCCATCCATCCATCCATCCATCCTCAGAAATCCCCTCTAACAGCAAGGTTCCCTGTGAAGGCCATGTCAGAGGTTAAGTTGGTACAAATGGTGTTGCACTAGGCTCAGTAACAGCGCCCTAGGGATCAGCCATTTTCCCAGCTCCTGTGGGAGAACTGGCTTCTCCTCCCCTCATTCCTCTACACTTTTCCCACAGTGGGTTAGCAATGCCATTGCAAAGGAAACCCTTTTCTTTGCTCTGGAAGGGTAACAAAAGAAACTGCCTCGATTTTCTGAGCCTCTGCTGATGTAAACACAGTTAGACAGGGCACTACTTGGGCACTGCATGGATGTGAAGCAGTTCACATGCACCTGTTGAGCATGGATCAGATAAACACGTCATGGACTGAGTCACCACTGCCACTGCAGCCTTTAAGAGGACTTATACAGCAGATGGAATGCTGGGAATTGCTAAATGAAGGTTACATCATTCAAAGGTAACATTTAATCTCTCTAGTGCATTTTTAAAGGAATGTCAGGCTCATTTCTAAGAGCTTTTGTGATAGTACTGGTAAGACTTTGATCAACCAGGCTCTTTGTAGACAGACTCAGTAGTTTGCAGCCACATAATGGTCACTACAGATATTAAAAGTTGCTGATAAAATCCTAAGTGAAGAATTAATCTCTGCCAAGTTACTCATCTAAGGCTATGTCATTTACACTTATTTCAAGGTAGCAGTCATGTGCACATCTAAACAAATTTTAAATGTTGATTTTTTGATACTCTCAACAGCCTGAGAAATCCTTAGTTTATGATTACTTTCACCAGGTAAAACATTAGAAATGTTACTGGGGGCCTTCTTATGTCAAAAGGTTTTGTCTTTCTTTTCTGTGTTGTCCTGCCCTACTCTTAAAAGTGTCATCTTTAAGAATGAACGAGGAGCTTTCATTCCATAAGATGGAATCGAAGATATTTATCAGCTATATAATCCCCAACACAGACTATTAAGAGTGCCCAGATTCAGCTGAATGCATAGATGAATATATAACTTTAAACAATCAAATGTACCCACATTTGGGAAAATATTTGAAGTGAGGTGTATTTTATTTATAATAAACTCCAACAAAAACATTCAAATACCTAAGGCAAATAACTTGTTTAAGGATTTTGCTGAAGCAGAGTCTATAGGAGAAGTACAGATTTGGAATTCAATATCATCATCTACAAAGAACTGACCATGGAGTGCTAGGGTGACTTTTTTTCTTTAATTGGTTTATATTATAATTGGTTATATTTTTTTTCCAAACTTGTGCTTTTAATGGGTAAAGGTCTCATCCCACATAGTTTCTACTCAGTAGCAACACTGGTTTATCTTCTATCTCTTCTGTCTCCCCCATACACCTTGATCTTCACTTCATCTTCAGAAATATCTATATTGTGAAGGAAGGCTTTGAGAGAAACAGGAGTTTAAAAACCTTGATCATTTAAGTTATCCAGTTTTGAGGTTAATGCCATAAGTAGCTACAACAACACAAATATGTGTGATCAGCTTCAGGGGGGGCAGGAATGAATAGGTTGCTTTGAAACTTTGCTTGTGGTTACAGGCTGAATTTGAATAAAAAAATTTATGAACCCAGAAGTTGTCAGCATCACTTAAGATACATAAAAGTTTGTGTGTGTATGCCTTTCTACTGCTTAGGTGTGTAAATGATTAGTTTATATGCAAATTAAATTACATGCTGACTATTTACATGCTGACTGTGGATTTCTTTAAAAGTGGTTCCTCAAGAATGGTTCTTTGCTGCAAAGATATGGTAGGTACTGGAAGAACCATATTGCAAGAAAACTAAGGGTCATGGTTTGTTTCTTTCAAATCCAATGAACTTAATGTACAAATAAAAAGTGTACTGCTTTTGCTGCCAGTAATTTAAATTCTGGATATCCTTAAAAGTGACATTACTGTCTTACTTCAGCAACCATGAGAATAGTGCACCTGAAATTTAGGGCTGAACCCTGGTTCATAGAAAGGTGTCTTGGTAATCTTTTGACTTTGTAAGGGGCAAAAACTCTTCTAGGTCAGTGTGTATCAGTCACTGACACACAGTCACACCCTGCTGACTGACAGAGAACTATGACCATAATACTCCAACATGCATTGAGTTTCAGGGGCAAAACCAGATGTTTTTCCCAGCTGATACAAGGGGAGAATGGGGAGCAGTAACATGTCTTGCTGTGCCCTGCTAGCCATTGTTTAGAGGTGCTTGAAGACTGAGAAAAGAACAATCAATTATTTAGACAATGCACAAGCTGAAAAAGCAACACTCCTTGCAGGTTTGTTTGAGGCTCAAGGACCTTTTGGGTAAAGGCTGTAGTGGTGCTTGGGTATTGTGTTCTTTGCACAGCTTAGACTGTTTCGTCATGGGTGACAGCTGCATGGAACTGCAATAAAGGAAATCAGGACAGATGGTTTATAGTCGGACTCACACTGTGTCACCCTGACTCCTTTAAAATAATATTATTGGAGAAGGAAGTGGTCTATCTATGTAGTTCACTGAAGGAACTTCTCAATGTTACTTGAGAGCATCAAATTTTGTAAAAATTAATGTAGGAATTGGAAAACGTCTGTGGCTTTTAAGCATACCCAGAAAACCTAGCACTGTTTAAAAATTGGAATATGTATGCTTGGTTACTTTGCATCCCAAAATAACCATCTGAGCCTAAATTGACAAAAATCTAGGGGGAGGAAAGAAGCAATTAAAGCTGCACAAAGAATTAGGTTGGCTGTGGTTATTGTAGGGGGTTGCTATTTTCTTCCTTTCGAGGAAGGATTGAGATCAGCTGTAAGTTGTGTCATTATCTGCAATTCTTTTAACAGCAGCATGGTGAAAAGCTGCCAAAGCATTTAAAATTAATTCAATCAGGCTAAGAGGAGTATGTCAAACCGACTTCTTTTCCTGCAAATTACAAAATTATCTATAGTTAAAATTAGCTTCTAACCATCCTGCAGAGGGAGGAGATGAGCTCCTAAAAACCACTGTATGCTGTGATGAGTCTGTGATGTAGGCTTGATGGCCCATCAGCAGGACTTGCAAAGGCAGTTGCTGTTGAGGTGTATACATGATGCACATGTGATTCCCACTGCAAAATGAAGGAGGTGATAATAGTTACTAAACTATGAATAGAAGGTTATTATCTTGAAAAAAGAGAAAACCATCTAGATACTGACTTATGTTCTCATTTCTCTTCAAAAATCATCACAGCATAGCCTACTTAGCTCTTGCATAAAGTAAAAATTAACTTTTTGACTTATTACTATTGGCTAGAAATGCCAATAAAATTTCCCTTAGCAAATTTGGTTTCAGCCACATCTATCTTCTGATTACTGTCCTTCAGCACAGGGACCATTACAGTCAATTACATTGTTATCTGACTCAAACATGTGGACAGCTCAGTCAGTGACTTTAATTACTTTCTCATCAAAGCCATGTTGGACAGTCTCTGAAATTCCTTCTTTGCCTCCTAGGACATTGTAAAGGACAAATGATTTTTGCATTCTGTTCATCAAACATGACAGGAAATCTTTTAGTTTAGTTATCTGAAGTCAAGTTCTACCAAAAGAAAGGAACTATATCTGGATTGTCAATGGGCTCATATCCTTTGAAATCTGGCAGGCATTGTATACCTTTAGCTTCATGGTTTATTTTCAAAAACAATAGGCAAAAAATACTCATCTTTACTTGAAGTCTGAAATCAATATATATGAATAGAATCCTTCCCTTAAATTATTCCTTCACAATGCAAAAATGTTTTGAAGTGGTCTCCTCTGGAATGAAGGTTCACAATATCCTGTGCTTACATGCAAATCAGTTGTGCTCAGCTTTAGCCTTGCCAAAACTACTGGATGGGGCATACATGTTTTTTCACGCTGAGTAGGCCTTCTGGTCCTAGCTGTAATTGCTAAGACACCTCTCTGCACTTATTTTCTAGCTTGCTCTAGAAATTCAAAGCATCACATCAACAAAACAAAACAAAACAAAAAAACCCTCTCAAATTGTTTCTATATTGTTTTGAATGTGCAATGAACTTAATAATACTTAAGTACTTCTCATTGTTACTAAAGTCCATGGACACGTGGATAAAGAGAGAAACAGGATGCAATTACTGGGTGTTCATATCATCAACAAAAGGATATTGCATTATTGTAGAAAGCAGGGCAAATACCTATAGCAGATGCATCTCATAAAACTACTGAAAATAATTGCCCTGAGGGGCTGTAATTAAAACTTTTAAACCAAGAACACTTATTTCCACAGAAGGTGTATTTGAAATGTCACTGATTTCTGTTGTATAGCTACAGCTGCCAGTCCATGCATCTAAAGGTGACATTTGAGCCAATGTTTGAATAAAAATAATCACAGTCTTTGACTGAATAAAATTCTATGAAACGCTAGTCTAAATGCTGTTGCCTTTAGAACAAACAAAACTGCAGCTGTTCATTTCATGAAAAACAGATTTAGACACGTGCAATCAGGGCGAGAACTGCTTGGAGATGTGACAGCTCTCTGATTGCAAAAGGGACAATTACTCCTACAAGGTTTCTAGAATCAATGAGGGACCTGGGTGACCCAGTCAAACTCCTGCTCAGAGCAGCATCAACAATGAATACAAGCCAAGAGATTAAAGTCTTTTGATAATCTCCAAGGAGGAAGGGTTCACAACCTCTCTGGACAATCTGTTCCATGATTAATTGTCTTCTTGATGAACTTTTTGTTCCCTCTTACATACAGCCAGAACACCTCTTGTTTCAATTGATGATTACTGATTCCCAGACTCCTGTTGTGCAACACAGAGGAAAACCTGCCAACAGGAGGGAACAATATTTCCTACACATTTTTCCTGAGTATCACTCCTACTGGCCACTGTCAGAAATAAATTATTGGTCTAACATGACCTTCAGTTTCATCAGGTGCAGTGCCTCAGGTTCCTATGACAGAATCTCCATCACTTTTCTACATAGATCACTGAATAATAATGACTAGTTTTTAACACTTCTGCTGAGCTAATGACTAATGTATACAAAAATGAAGGAAAATAAAGGGTCTAATCGACAGATATTGCAGAATATGTTTGTCATTAAATGCCTTGCATGTAATCTAGAAAAGTGGATTAATTTTCTTGATAAGACAACATATGGGAAGCATAATTTAACAACAGAAGCTAGTGAATTACAGAGCAGGGATGAAGAATAGCAAAGAGCACTGAGAAAGAGCATGCAAAAAAACCCTGTAGGGGACAAACATGCATATTTGTTAGCAAATATGTCACTATGATTCTGAACTAGAAAGTTACATCTCCAACTGCTGTAGCACTTTTGCACCTCTGTCCATACATAAATGTGCAAGAAGAAGAAATTGCAAGTGGTACCATGGAGGCGGGGGTGCATGATTACAACCACCCCCGCTCTGGGAGGCACCCAGGCATTGCTGAAAGAAACAACAGGTTCAGACATGAAGGAGTGCAGTTTGGAGGTAATGCTGAAGCTGTTGCAACAAGTGACCTGACAAGTTTATTAGCATGGGACAGAAGCATGTGTACCATAAAGGGTTTGGGTAAGGCAGTGCTATCACATGGCAAGACTGATCAATAGGACTTAAGCAGAACTGATGTCAGGCATTAAAGTATTGGTATTGAGTTTATGGTCTGAGCACACTCTCTTGATCTCTTCAGAGAGTTCACATAGACTAGAAGAGTGAGCTCAAATGTACCATTTAAATATGTCATATTAATTTCTGAGTTTATGTTGCATATAGAGGCACATGGGGCACTGGGATTTCTACGCTAAAACTTAAGGAGATAGTGATGCACGCACTGCCTTCTGCCCACTACACTTTTGTAACCTTTGTCTTCACCTCCTTAATACTTGGAATTCTGAGCTGTAAGCTGTAAAACCTGCTGCTTCTTTAAGAAAATAATTTACTTTAAGATAAGTTTGTAGTGGGAAACAATACCTTTTTTTTATAAAAACTTCACTTATATCCTCAGAGCATCATGATTCCAATGTTATTTGAAATTCATTTAGACAAGAGAAAAGTGGATTGCATGCCATTCTTAGAACTGTGATCCTCATAGGCTCTATCAAACCATACACTAGCAGTCCTCAATTGAAGTACATGTTATGCAGAAAAAGTTTCTGGAACATTTACTTGAATTAAAAGAAAGCCAAAATGTGCTCCCAAGCAATTTTTTATTATAAACACAAAGTAACTTGTAAATACTCGTTAGAAGAACAAAGCATGGCAGATATTTTGCCCTTTTTTCTTTTAATTTCCTAGGTTTTAAAACATTTTAGGCTTGGTTAATAAAACAAGTAGTGGTGGGGGTTTAGTTTCTCTTGTTTCTTATTGAGGTAGTGCATGGAAGAACATATATTTGGGCACTTATAAAAAATCATAATCATTAAGGCACTTCAAGTAGGATGTGGGAAATTTGTACAGGCTTCACAGTTGTGCTATGGACTTCCTCTTTTACTCTGGACAAATGTTTAAAAAATCTAACAACCTTCTCCTCCAAACCTTTTCTGTTTGCATACTAATTTCACTTGAGAAGAAACAATAACCTAACAAATGAAGGCAGAGTACAACACAGACCAAGAAAAATGCAAATCCTATTGTTTACTGTAACTGCATGCACTAGACTGGCAATGGTGCCAGTTGGTTAAAATATTAATTGCTGCAAATATGTCATTTTCCCCCTGAATACACAAATATTTTGTATAGGAAGCTGTAGAAAATTTTTACAAGCCCACAGATAAGCAAGCTTCTTATGCATTTTTTGTGTGGTATAAGGGATTTTAAATTTTAACATTTAGTGTATGCCACTGGTTCATACGTTAAGTGGTGCCACTTAGGCTGGTTTAAGAAGTTGCCACCCTCCCTGCCTTGAATTGGTTTACACCTCCACACCTCCCCAAGTGTTGTCATGGCACATGTGAAATCATGGCTCTGCGGCAAACTGGATCAGTTATGTCATCCAGCCAAAACTGTTTCTGTCCATGTTATTCTTCAGCAGGATTAGTTCTGCACAAAGAGAGAGTGAGGGTTGGATGGTTGGGCCCAGAGGTTGGTGGTTAATGGGTTGTATTCTGCCTGGAGGCTGGTGAGAAGCAGAGCACCACAGAGGTCTGTCCCTGGGACCTTTGTATCTTTGTCAATCACGCGGAGGATGCAACACTGCTCGCTCATCAGATCAGCTGATGGCACCAAAGTGAGGGAGAAGCCAATGTGCTCCAAGGCAGGGCTGCTTCCTGGACAGGCTGGAGGAACAGGGCAACAGGAAACTTAAGAAATTCAGTGAGAACAGCATGGTCCTGCCCCTGAAAAGGAAGAATGGCTGGCAACAATGCAGACTGGGGACAGACTGGTGGGGG
Organism: Urocynchramus pylzowi; assembly: GCA_013397555.1. Classification (NCBI taxonomy): domain Eukaryota; kingdom Metazoa; phylum Chordata; class Aves; order Passeriformes; family Fringillidae; genus Urocynchramus; species Urocynchramus pylzowi. The sequence continues at coordinate 1,144,323 of VZRH01008255.1, forward strand.
AGTAGCTCCAATGAAGAAGCCCAGAGGACCATGGCAGACATAAGTCCCATGTTCCCCAGTTGAATGGCATCCTGAGAAGTGTTAGAAGCACAGCCTGTAAATTGAGGGAGCTGCTGACTCCATTTAAACAGCATCTGTTAGGCCACATGTACATATATAGTTATATGTATATATATACACATACATACATATCTACATGTCCAGTTTGTAGCCCCCAGTACAAGATGCATCAATCAACTGGGCTGACTTCAACAGAAGTTTACTGAGATAGCCAGAGGCTGGAGCCCTTACTGTGTGAGAAGATGCTGCAGCACCATGGCTTGTTCAGCCTGGAGAATCTATGAGATCATCAATAAGATGGAGCCAGGCTCTTCACAGAAGTGCAAGGGGAAAGGATGAAGGCAATGATGTTCAGTTGAAACACAGGAGTTTCAAACTGAGTAGAACTAAAATCTTTTTTTCCCATGAGGACAGTAAGGCAGTGACACAGGCTGCCCAGGGTAGTGGTTTTACAGTCCCTACCTTCAGAAATGTTCAACATCTGACTGGATAAAGTCTTCAGCAGCCTGATGTGACCATATGGATACTTCTGTTTTGAGCAGAGGTCACTTCCAACCCCAGTGACTCTGTGATTGACATGAAAGTCAGGGAATGCTTGAACTGGCTCTGCTATGGATGAAACAGATAAGGAAGTGTTTTATTTATCCCCAGGATCACACAGTTAGGGTGTTTATGTCAGCAAATGAAACACAATACTTTCAACCCCTGAAAACACATAAAAGAGAAATACCATGGTATTACACTCCTTTCATTAATAACCACTGAATAAGCAATGCAAGGAACTTCATTACTAGAGATTGTGTTTATCCCTCTCCATATATAGTCTATATTTTTGTGTATTTATATCTGTGAGTATGCAAAGATATCACTGCTTGAGAGGTTAATCCCACGCAAAAAACTCTGTACAGAGTGTTTGCTATGGTGTTGCTTACATTTCTTAGCTGACTCCACAGTGAGAAGAGTTAAATGTTTTAGAAGCTTTTAGAGGGCCAGAGCTGGTAATAAGGGTGTGGAGAGATCTGGATTATGCATCCCTGATTATATGAAATTAGACAGTTGATGAAGCTGATCTCTATAGACACACTTGTGCAGTACTACACGTGCATATAACTATCTTGGACAGATTAGGAAATAATTGGCTTGTTGTGCTTTTGTGCATTGTACTTCAAGAGATGGATAAAATGCTGGATTTAAGAGAAAAATAAATATCAATCCTCAATTCTAACAGACTCTTCCATGATGCTTGAGATACAAATAACCAGTGTTCCTTTCCCATTGTATTGTAAGGCAGGCATGCTTCATCCTCACCTTCTCAGATGAAGAAAGAGATGCACTTAAATTGAATGGCTTGCCCAGGATCACATGTTAAATCTCTGACGAAATCACAGAGAAAAGCTGCATATCAAGGGCAGCATGTCCTGTGTCTTTCTAAGCTTATCTTCAGTCATCATTTTCTCCTAAATAAGAAGGTTACAGGCTCAGAGAAGCTAGGGGTTTTTTTACCCGCATGTGAACGACCAATTACAACTTACTTTATTACCAGTTATTAATTCACTTATTCCTTAACTTAAAATTGCTGTTTCTGTCTGTGCACAAACATGAACGTCAGCTTTACCCTGGTAGGCAGCATCTGCAATTGGAATGGATCTGCTGTGAAAAATGCTGATATCCATCAGATACCATCTTGTAATTTAGCTGTATATGAGCAGAAAAAGAGATCCTGGGAAAGGAAGAGCAAGAGAGAAAAAACAGAAAGAAAGGGAACACCTTTGTGTGTAATTATAGTTGAAATTTCCAAGTTGTGGGAGAAAAACTAAAATGTGAAAAGGAAAGATTAATATTAACAGTCACATCCGGCCACACAAAGTTCAGCCTGATGAACATTAACAATACATTGTAAACTTTTTGAGACAAACTTATGCTTAGTATAACAAAGCGGAAAACTTTTTGTATGGTTCACTGCATCTCTTAAAGAAAATCCACAACAAAGTACACTCAAAATACTGTATTGAATGATAACATGGAAAGGGAATCATCAAAAAGCTTTATGACACTCTTTTTTGGCTGGCTTTTTCAAAACACCTTAAAAGTTCATTCTGAAACACATACATAGATTTTACCATGTACACCACCACAGAAACAGCCATTACTATTTGTTCATTTAATAATTTAAACTGTCATTACTTTTTTTTTAAGATGCTATATTTGGGACTTTAAACATTTCTCACTTGATTTTTTCCACAACTTAACAGAGCAGCTGGAACATTAACAATAAAGAAAGAAATCAAAGATTTACTTTTCTTCATTCTCCCCAAGGCTAAGCAAATGTATTTAGACAATGTATTTTCAAGTGAAACAGACTATCATGTGTAGATACTTTTGTATCAAGCTGGAACTAAAGTATTTGTATTAAAAGAAGATTCAAATCTACTTGGCAGAATTTTTCTTACTACATTAAGAAATTATTCATAGATAATACATATTCAGAGAACCAGATACCATTACATACATTATGGTATGGATAAATACCAGCTAAAAATCTGGCAAACTGTAAAGATTTCTCAATCAATACAAAACAAATGTGAAAGCCTAATTTAATGGAGAAATATGTATGTAAATATCTTTTTTTTTTTTTTTTT
>VZRH01008255.1:1147082-1222584 GCA_013397555.1 Urocynchramus pylzowi
TTTTTTTTCCCTGTGCCTATACTTTGCCCACTTTCTTTCTGTCATTTTTGGAAAGTATAGCCAGTTTAGCCTGCCTTCCTATGAAAGTTTCTTACATCCTTTCAACAAAGTAACACAGGTGAAAAATCACATCTTTGTGTTCAGAGAGTGGGTGGGCACAATGTGCCTTTGCCTTAGGTCTGGTATTTCTTACATACACACTTTGTGTCTAAACTTTTCCCATTTGGAGACACTGACTACCTTCACTCTTCTGGGTAAAGTACTGTCTTTCTTCTTGCAAGGGCAAGGACACTGACATTGATTCTCATCAAGCTTTAATTTAAAGAGGACAAAAATAATCAAAACACTATGTGCACACTTGTCTGCCCTCAGCTCCACAATTCGTCATAATTCCAAAACATTTAATATGTGTTTTCATCTGAGAATAGGCCTTCTGGGCAAGTGACAAGTTTGTGGTTTTTTGAGGTTTGCCCTACAGGACATGGTAGACAGGAAACAGAGATTAAATAAAAATGACATTTAAAAAAATCCTAAGTACATCAGTCTCCTAGAAACTTTGCTGTCACTACTTTTCAAAGGTGACCCAACATAACCCTGCAGCGGGGGTCAAATGCTACCAAAACACAGGAATTTCATTTATTTTTGTCTGCTGTGTGAGGGGAAGATGTGGAAAGGGGAAAATTTGTCCTTTCTGGAAAGCAAAGGACCAACAAAGTCATAGAAACCTTAGGAAATCCAGTAGTGAGGTAGTGCTCAAAGGTTGGCATCCAACTTGTTGCCATACATTCCTCATCAGCTTAAGGTATACAGAGAATAAATGCGTGAAGCTATCATATGTGAAAGGGGTACAAAACACTCCTTTGTCCCTGCACTGACCTCAGCTGACTTCTGAAAAGGCCAGCACCAACCCAACCATTTCTGTGCACCCAGTCTTCAACTGAGCGTGATTATCTGTGCTTAGAAGGGGTGGGCATGTCTGAAAGGTCAGCTGTTCTGCATCTTGGTGCCTCATTCCCTAATCTGCAGGGAACAAGGCTAGTTTTGATTTGGGCTATTCAGCAGAAACGTGGTATTAAATACCATGATTTGTAGTCCCCCAAAATGAAGCAGCATGGTTTTATGCATTAATCACACTGCTAAAGCATTCCAGCCAGGTTTAGAACAGATCCTGCCAGCCTGCTCAGGAATGGGGGCCTGCCCTAGAGGCAGAGGGCCTCCAATAGGTTCCCTGAGCTGAGCTCCCTCCCACCACTGCTTGCGGACAAGTGAGTGCTCCTCACAACAAACCCACACCACCATCACAAGGGCAACCAAAGTGAGGTCAAACTCATTATCTGTGGTGGTATTACAACAGTTGCTAGGAAAACACATGTAGCACTCAGGTGATGGCTGTCTTGTGAGGGGCAGGACAAGATAAAGATGATTAGAAACCATTGTATGTATTTCTCAGGCTGGTCTCAAACTGTTTCCTCTTTGCTCTTCAACCCTCACCCAGGCACCAGTAAAATTGATTTTTAAGCTGCTCATAGTTTCAAAGGGACCACATGTTGACGTCAGAAAAAAGATAACTATCACTGAGGCTTCAAGAAGGAGAATGGTAGGGTAACTAAAGAAGATAAAGTGGTTCCAGAGATGAGTGCATGAACGTTTCAAGTCTCAAAATAAATTTGACACAAGGATGATGCCTGTTTTGAAAACCAAATTAGAATTTTCAAAAGCAGGCTCTGGTCTGAACTTACTTTGAACACTTAAAAATGCCCCCACTGAGATCATTTGGGTCTAAGACAAATACGAAACAAATGAACAAATTGCTGTTCCTTGGTCTGATTTTCCAAAAATTACCACACTATGCATACTATTTTCAATTCTCAAACTGTTTAGGCATTATTTCATGGCTATAGTATAGAGAATTAAAGAAATGCAGTGCCAAAATTACACGCATCCACAACCTGCACCATTTCTCCTTTATAAAGGTGGGCAAAGAGTTTCTGTCATTTTGATTATATCTGTGAATGTCAGCAGAAAACAGAGAGTGCATGTCTGTTGAATTACAGGATTGGATAAAAATAGATTTATTTAGTCACTGGTACAATTAATCACATGTGTGTGTGTGTATATATATAGATACATACACAAACTATTTAAAGACTTTAAATTTCAGTAGATATGCATGCACTTCAATACAGCACATCTGATGTTAACAATCAAAAGGGTCACCGTAATTAATAGCCCAAGTGTAAAACACACTTACTGTTGTGTGGCTGATGAGACCACTGAAAATCAGATAGTTTTGGTTTTAGGGGAAAGGCTGCCACCCTGGCTGTTGGGTAAGGGTGGAAGGTTACACACAGGCACACTCTCGGGAGGAATGACCTGAGTCTGGCTTTTCTGCTGCCCCCATCGTGTGTCCCATCAATCCCACCACCAAGGAAGCAGGTGAGGAGGATTCTTCCCATCGTTCTTTCCTTCTCTGGGCTCAGACTCCCTCTCCTGGCTTCTAGCACCACTGCACCTTGCCCCCCCTTTTTAATCCTGTCCAGAGATTAAATGTGCCTTCAGTGTCACTGTCCCCCACAGAAACCTGGTGTCAGTTTCCCAGGGCTCCATCACAGCCCCTACTTGTATCAATATGAACCTGCCTTTTGCTGTTTTCCCCTGTTTTACCTCTAGCATAGAGCTATCCAACACAGATGTCACCAGAACAAGGGGACAGGTCACAGCATGACCATCTGAAGGGATTTTGGCTTCCAAGGTGGCCGTTGCTCAGAGACTGGCTGGGCATCACTTTGCTTTTGGAAGCTGGTGAGTGATTCTCTTAGCAACAGGAGTATGGGTTTTTTCCCTCTTTGCTTCACTTATTAAGCTGTCTTTATCTCAACTGTCAGGAGTTTTCTTGGGTTTACTCCTCCTGTTCTCTTCCCTGTACTCCTGGAGGAGGGAAGAGGAGTGAGTAAATGGTTGTGTGGGTACTTGGCTGCTGGCCAGGGTCAACCCACTAGACTAGGATTTTACCCCAACCTTGTAAAACTTTTACCAAAGTGTAAGGAATGTTATGCATATTTTTCTGTCATGCATAGAAACACAAGAGACATCTATTTAAAGTATTATTTGGTTAATTAAAAGGAAAAACAGAGGGATGATTGAATTGCCAGATTGATTGTAAATTTTAACATTGAAATGTACATTTAATCAAAGTTGTCTTCAATTATATCCTAAAGTTTAAATGTGCAGAAAACTGCAGAAAAACTATATTTCCTAACCAACCTTTTACCTTTATGGTTGTAACACTAATCAGCATAGCCAGCTTATTTTGATGAGTGCATAGAAAAATCTTGCAGTGAACAATCTGAAGTAATTTTTTTCAACAGAGACAAAAAAAATCTCTAATGTCTAAAGACACAGATAAATTTTCACTCCATTTCCTACTTGCTATAAAGACTCAGGCATAAAAGAGAGAAAATGAATATCCTTCCTCAACTGAAAATTTTACTTCTCAGACTTATTTATTAGCATATTTATTGGAGTGGGCATAGTGTCATTGTCTTTTAATAACCTTTGTGAAATTAAGTTTGTATGTAATATACTTTTGCTCAATTATGTCCTTAATTTACAACAATTCTACTAATATTATTTTCTACTTCTGCAATCCTGTTTTGGTGATGACTTCTGGTCTGGAACCAGGCTGGGTTCCTGTGTCTCCATGATGTAGGAAACACAGGTATCATCTGCAAGCCATGTCCCAGAGAGTGGATAAAGAAAGCTAAAAAACCTTTAGAAAAGGAAATCAAATTTCTCTATTACTGCAGTGAAAGAATTTTATGACCTAATATTTTGTTCTTAAACAAGCTGTATTGGCATAGGAACACACAACCAATTTTTCAATTTGCATGGGAAAAATGTAAAGAAATGCCACAGATTTCCATACATTATATTGTAGTCATTATAACAGTAAATAGCCTTCAGAAATTTCCTTTTTCAATTTAAAATTAGCTATTCAATTAATTTATGATGGTTACCTGCATGGAAGTTTGTTTTAACACAACACTTTCTTTTGGTTGTGCCTTTCTACAAAGAAGTTCTCCTTCCTAACATGTGAGGTCCTGATGGTGGCACTGGACACCTGGATACCTGCTCACCCATCACTGGTGCAGCAGTCCTGCTGCTCTCTGCCCTCAGTGTAAGTAAATCCAGCCTCTGTCTCCCAGGGTCCTTTGAGCAGGAGCTTGAACATGCTGTTTTTGAACAGAGAGGGAAATGTCACAGCTGTGACACAAAATAACACAATTCACGCACAATGTTTTAGCATCCGAACAGGAACAGGAAAGAGAGCACTTTATTTTTCAGACCTCAACATTTATAGAATTCTAAAAGTGACAGCGGATTCGAGGATGGCATTGCCACCTTTCCAACCACACTGGTCAGACTAACAGTCCATCAAAATTCTCCTCCTATATAGAAGAATGCAAACAATCATTATTTACATGAAAGTGCGTGAGAAACTCCATTATAAGAATGTAAATATCAGAAGGCTTAGAAAATCTCAAAAGACCAGGGTGACAGGGAAATATTACTGGTGTGGTTTGCAAAGATCCCAGAAACCAGATAAGTTTCCCCTTTTGTAGAAGGAGCTGCCTACATCCTCCTATCCTTCTCAAAGGTACAGGAACAAGGGCTGTCTTGGCAAAGATCTCTTCTTCTTCCTTGTCCAATCCAACATTCTTTCCTTTTCCCATGCTCTAGATCTTTTATTAAGAGTTTATGCAGACTTATGGCAATCTCACAGGTTTTCTGCAAAAAGAATTTTCATAAATAGAAGGCTTGGTGGGGAATCTTGTTAATGTATATAAATAACTGAAGGGAGAGTGTAAAAGAAATGGAACCAGATTCTTCTCAGTGATGTTCAGGACAAGAGTCAATGAGCACAAACTGAAACACAGGATGTTCCCTCTGATAACAGATACATTTTTTTTACTGTGAGGGCTATGGAACATTAGAACAGGTTATAGAGAGGCTGTGGTCTCCATACTAGGAGACAACCAAAAACTATCTGAAAATGGTCCAGGTCTGTCAGTGATGGCCCTGCTTTGAATGAGAGGCTTTGACTAAATTATCACCAGAGGTTTCTTCCACCTTCATCTAATCTGTGATTTTGTGATTTGCTGTTTGTTTCTTCTCCTAACCATTGTGGGAGGAAATTTTGGGCCCTTCCTTTTAATTTAGTTTTGTAGCCACCTATCCAAGCCACCTATCCATATCTGCAATCATGGGTCTACTTTCCCAATAAGAGATTTATGCAGGTTTATGTGTATGTAGTGGATGCTCCTCTGCTTGGTTGTGGACCCTTTTCTCCTCTCCTGGATGGTGCACTGTAACATCATACTGCAGTACTAGAAATGGCAGGACCCCTCTCTTGGCCTGACTTGTGTTCAGTCATTTCTTTCCAAATCTCAGGAGGCATTTTAACCCTGTCTACATGACTGGTAGCAGTAAGGGACAGTGTACTGCCTCGTAGACTGTAGATCCGGTGTAGCTGGTTTGTGCCTGGATTCAATGAATGGAATGAAGCTCTTTGGCCAGAAGTGCTTCAGCCTCCTGTCAGTGTCCAGATGCATTTTTGTTTCTCTTTGCATTGTGGTATCTTGTCCCTACAGAGCTGGGTCAGCTGCAGCTGAGCAGCTGCTCTACTTGATGTTGTACTAAACAGATCTTTTTGAGCAGTCTGTCTTCTTCTGATCAGACCTCTCAGCTTGGAAGGCTCACCACTATATTGCACAATACCTTCAAAATTATCCTTGGGGTTTTCTTCCTTCTGAGTTCTTTCTGTCATTTGTTTCAATGTCACCACGACAGCTTAAAGCTAATCTTTAATCTTTCTGTCACATATCTCCTAATTTCCAGCCATGAATTGCTGTTGCTTTCTGGTCATACACACCTGCCAGATACTGGCTCTCAAGAAAATAATTTGGTGATGCTTTAGCCATTTCTTAAGTTAACAATCTCATTTTCTGACTTTCTCCCAGTGGATAAATTTCTGATCCTCCACATGAATGGTTCCAATGCTGACATGTTCTTGTTTCTGATCCTTTTTTTCTCTTCCTTGAGCATGACCTGCAACTTCCCAGCACTTTGAGTTTCACATTACAACCTGGTCACCCTGTTCTTTTTGTCTTTTTTGAAAGTCAACTAGCATTTCAACCTCCCACACCATGAGTAATACACCCCTGTTCTGCCCATGTTTAATGCACAGAAGTAGCTCCCAGCTTGTCTTTTCCATACTAACAGCACCATCCTTTATAATTATAATAGGCAGTCCAGTGAAAGGAGGCAGAGGGCAGCAGGCAGTGTACCTGTTGTGATCAGGGCAGAGCATCCCTACCCACTGTTTTAGGTAGTTGACCTAAATGACCTAGGGCATTTCCTGCTTTCCTGAATGCAGGGCAGCAGGGCTTCACACAAAGATGCAGAGGAATGCCTCCTGTCAGACTTGGGGCTGCCTTACACTGTGACACTCACCCAAGTAGGACAAAGGGAAATTGAAGAATGCAAAGAGAAGAGTGGATGCTTGTTTCAAAGCCACACTGCCAGTTAAGTGAGTATTGCAGAGCTACCTCCAGATTTGTGACCTAGCTGTAATGTAGCAACAAACAGCTTCTAGTTCCCAGGTGTCTGTGTGGGGGTGATTTCTTAGGCTTTGCTTACAAAAGCAAAAGTGTTTTGTGTTACCAAGGTATGATAGAAGGAAATTTAAGGCTGCTGTGGTTGAATAAATAAATGTAAAGGTGGGAAAGGAGCCCTTGTGCCAGTACTCATGCCATAGAGGGAGGTACTCCAGGGCACTTGATCTTGCAATGAGCTCTTCAGCTCTTGCAGCGTTGAGTTTCTAAGAGGCTCTTGACTTTTGTTCCTTTATCCAGATTCTAGTAAGCTGTGGTCAAGAGTTCTACTGTGCTAGCCAGTGCTAGCCATCAGAAAAGAGAGTAGGTGGCCACTTGGAGCCATTTTAAAGAAAATTCCTTATACTAACTGTGAACCCCAAATACTCTGCTCCCTATCCCAATGAATTTACCATCTTGTTGAGGACAAACCCTGTCACAACCTCCTCATAACTGTCATCACACTTATCTCATCTACTGTTTCTCTGCCTCTGCTTTCCCCAGAATACAGCTCCTCATTGTCCACCAGCCCACATCTTCTTGTTCCTCTTTCATAGTGTCTCTAGTCTCTTTCACTTACAGCAAGAACTTCAATAAAACACCTGGATTCATAACAAAATTATCCTCTCTTTTGTTCTCCTCTTTTTGTGCTTCCTCCCATCTCATCTCCATGGATAGGTAAGGAAATGACAACCTAAGAAACATTATTATATTCAGTAGTGGCAAGTGGACTGCTTATCTTCCCTTTACATTTTTTATGTTTCAGCTTTGACCTCCACATGTTTTAATTCACTATGAGTTACTGCTTTTAGTGTATGTAGGGATGGCACATAGCCCATTTTGGCAAATTTGACAAGTAGTTATAAATATTATCTTAATGCTAAATACTAATGAAAGAGAAGGAAAGGAATTCTTACAACAATTTCTGTATGTGCCTTGGAAGAATCCTGGTTACTTAAAACTTCTTCAACTTTCTATAAAAACTCTTACTCTTCTATAAAAACTGTTATGGTATACCCTCTGATTCCAATTTCTCTTCTTTATGTTCTCAAAGTCACACTTTGAATTTCAGCTTCAAAAGACAAGATATCATGAAAGAGACACTGTTGAAATTGTAGCTCTAGCAGACCATTTGTGAGAAGAAAACAGAATGCTTTCATGTATTAACTTATTTGACACAAATGCTCTGTTCTGCTCTGAATTCGTATAGTTTGAATCAAAACAGGAAACTAGAATTTGGATTTAACAGCATAAACATCTCTAAATTTCCTAAAAAAGTCTGAACAATAGTAATCTTTTAGCTGAACACTGTTTCAGTGTAGAAAGCAATCAGTATTTGAGTCTGAGTTTGTTATGCAACCAGGGGCAAGAGCAGGCAACTTGAATGTTGAAGTGAACAATTTACATTGTACTGTAACCATTTTGTTACTGAATAGTGTCGGTGTTCCTGCATACCACTGCTCTCTCCATTACTGGGAGTTTGGTTTCTCATTGCTTTATGCCTCTTGAAGTGTTTTATGCCTGCCTAAAGTGGGTATTTAAAAACACTCTTTTGGTTTAATCGTATTTCACACCTTCTTTGCGCAGTATGACGAGAACAAACTTTATGTCACTCCAGATGTCCATTACTGTAGACATCATGATGTTTTAACTGACTAAATCTGTCAATATTTGGAAGCATAAAACCATACTCATTTCAGGAACAAGTGCCTTGACATATCAAATTGCCATTTTAAAATAAGTTATCTTGCTTGACTCTTGCACCCCATCTCCTCTTCCCCATACTAACATCGTAACGAGAACATAAAGAGGTTCAAAGATGCCAGATGGCACCTCTGGGGATGAGGGAATACCCTGCCAGTGTGCTCCTAGACCATTTGCTCTCAGCTTGTTATAACGAAGCTGAAGGTTCCTATATTCTAAAATGTAGTCGTGGTAGACAACACCTGGTTGCAGAGGTAGTTCTTAGGGAAGCCAGCAAATACAGGAGACATGCTGTACCTCAGTCCACAAAACCATTAACTTAATGAATGCATTTTCATTTTTACAGTGTTCAGACCATTAGATGACAGATAACATTAACAGAAGAAGAAGAAGAAAAAAGACAACTTTAATCAGAGCTTTGTGAAGTGTGCTAATTATCTTCAGGGAATAAGATGCCACAGTGAAAGACTGTGGTTTAAACTCCCTTTCCTGGGACTCTGGAGCTTGCATTTGTTCTGAGTGAACAGTGTGTTAGGTAGTGACTCTGGGGTAAACCTAGAGTAGATGTGTTTTGTGATCAGCGGACTGTATAATGAAATACTGATGCAATATATTTCCCTTTTTCTGCAGGGGAGTTCCTCTGGGATTTGATGCAGCTACATTTGATATTACAAAGAATTTAAAACTGGTAATAAATGTGTGCATATCTGTTCCTAAACAGCAGGTATGAATTTTGATGCACTATTTATTATGTGTGGAGTTTGTTGGGGTTTTTTTTNTGGGGGGGGGTTTTTGTTTTTTTGGTTTTTTTTGTTTTTTTTTTTTTTTTTTTTTTTGCCAAGCAATATAAAAAATGTGCCTTACTGTGCTTTCTTTTAGCAGTTTGGGACAGTTTTATATGCACACCATGTATTAGCAGCCCCAGCAAGAAAGCTGAAGAAGCTAGCAGGATGAATGAAGCATCCATATAGCTGCAAGTTTACACGACTACTCCTTTTGTAGATCCTCCTGCTCATCCTCCTCTGTTTACAGCTGCTTTCAGCTTCCCCTTCACCCAGCTGTATTGCTGTTTTCTGGTGGGACATTTGCTGTCAGAGATGCAAGGAATGAAGTTCGACCTGAATTCCCATTTGGTTTTTTTTCAGCTTGATAAACGGTAGGTTATGTGCCCAGCGGCATCAATTCAACCCTGAAGAACGCCCCCAGAACCGAAGAACTTCCAACTCTGAACTTCCAAGTCTCTCCCAATGCTCCTCAGCAATTCACAGGCAGGTGCTTAAAACGCCAAAGTCTGTGCTTTGAGCGGCTGGAGCCATCGTCCCGCCTCTCCTCCAGGCTCTTCAGCAGTGCTACAACCCCAGAAACACCTTCCGAGCGCCGCCAGGCCCCAGGCGCCGGGGCAAGGCCGCGCTCCGCGCTCCCGTCGCGGCCCGCGGGAGGCGCTGGGGCCGGGCCCGCGCTAGGTGGCACTGCGGGCCCGCGCACCCCGCGCTCCGGCCGCTAGCCCGCCCTCCATGGAGCCCGAGACAGCTAGCAAGGCTTTCCCCTACGTTTTGACAGCGAAAGAAAAACAAGGCCTGCCGGCGGAATAGCCCTGCTCCCTCTCTCCAGCGTGAATGATGCACCGAGGAGGATTTTTCTGGGCCGCTCCTTCCAGCAGGCACGAGGAGACTGCTGGCTTCTCTCACACAAAATCTACGTGGCCTGAAGGAGTGGGAAATCATACCTCGCAGCTCAGTTCTGAATTGTACCACTGAGCTATGCCAGTGTGTTTTAGGAGATCCTTGTGCTCGCAAATGCTTTGCGAGCATTTTCAAAATCCCCCAAAATTTGGGATCCCCCAAAATTGTCTTTCAAAATCCCCCAAAATAGATCTGACCTGTTACCTGGTTCTAGCCTCTGTAGAAATTCCCCTCCCAGACTGAACATGCACGTGCAGCTGCTGAAAAACAACAGCATTCCTGAGGTACCGGGGAAAAGCTGGAACTTCTTGATTCCGCACACGAATGAGCTAGCTGGACCCAAACTGCTCATTACAGACTCAGCCAGAGAAGCTGCGTGAATGACAGGCTGGAAACAGGTGAAATTCCATTTTAATTGCAGAGGAATCACCTTTGGCAAAAGTGGGGCACAGAGATGCTCAATAAACAGCACAGCTAGAAACAATATCAGCCTTTTTGCATTCCACTTCCCCAAAGTGAAGAAATAAACATGCTCTATTAGTGAGACTTTGAGGCTGAACATCTGAAGGTAGCAGTAAGCCTTAAATTAACACACTGTTCAAGTATTAAAAAAATACATGGGATTAATTGAACATGTGACCTGGGCTCCTTGGCCTTGAAGCAGCCCTCAGTTTAATGAAACTCCTGGAAAGTGTTTGTTGTGATGACTAACAAGCACTCTCTGTTTAGTGAGTAAACAGTAGTAGAGGTGGCTCCTATTCTGACTGAGTGTGATTCCATTTCTATTGACCTATTTGGCAAAGGCTATGATTTGATGATTTCACATCCATACCACATTGGTAATTTAAACTGCCATTATGGTAATTTTTGAGGATGTTCCACATAATTATGGACATTCCACCTAAGTGTGGATGTTCCACCTATTCTTTTGAAGGAATATAAAGCATTGGTCTCAAAAAACTTCTAGTATTAGGATGTTAGTATTTACACACACATACACACACACACACACATACACACACAGAAGCATTTGTCTCTGTAAGCCTCAGTCAGTAGTATGCCTGTGACGTAAATCAGACTTTTTAAGGAGTTTAGTCAGGGTAGAGACTTTCTGACAAAATGTAAGGAACAAAAGATCTTTGGAAATCATAGGGTCATTTGTAAGTGGGAGCTGGTAGGGAGTTTCTGGAAGGAATGGTGGCAGTTGTGGTAGGAAACCAGTGCTGTGTTTCCCAGCCACAAGGCAGATTTCAGACCCAGAAAGGTCTTGCTGTTTCCTGAACTCTATTTATCAGAGCTCACAACTCTTAGGACAAATTTCTAAATAAGCTCTCATTATGTAGTCACCTCAATAATGGCTAAAGAAAGCAACCCTAGTCAACCTTTACAAATGTGTTCTTCTCTGCACCTTTTGTATAATTGTCATCCTAATCAATACCTGAGTAATTGAAATCCCCCAAGACCAAAGCCATGACTTTCTGACTGCCCTCTTCCTCATCTGTGTTCTCTAACTCCTATAGTGAAGGGGAGTAACATCCAGAGTCAGATGACTGACTTTGATGTGCTTAATGATAACCAGTCTGCCAAAATATATCCCCTCCTTACAAGCTCAATAGCACCCTTTCATTTTCTGCTTCTGAAAACTCATTATCATTTACACTTTAGAAATTAATAAATATACTGGTGTTTCTACATGTAAGATGAAATTTTACTTTTTATTATAAATTGAACATGGTTTTTAGGCTCAAGAGTTTTTTTTTTTTTTTAATAATTTTGATCAGAATAAAATCATGTTGCTGCAAATCCAGTCTCAATTCTTATCTGGTTTTGCTTCTCCTGGAAGAGAAATCATGGCCACATTTGAGTGATGATAAACTTCAGGTGAATGGAATAACTCCAAGGTTTTCCTGGTAAGCATTTTGCAAGGAGTTGTAGTTTACAGGAGAAAAATGTCCTCAATCCCAAGAACTTGAAACTTAAAACTTCAATCTTATAGTGGAAGCCAGATCCCTGACTCCACCTGGATCCTCAGTGAAATCAGCAGGTCTGTATGGTGTAGGAAAATATACAAATCCCATCTCCAGACTCAGCATAAACTCATGATGAAACAGTACAATGATGCTCTTAGACAATGGTGGCTTGTGTGGGCTAATGGGATATGGCAGTAATAAACATTTTGGTATATATTTTGAAAATCTGTTTTGTTTTTTAAACCAGAAATTTAGTAATTATTTTTTAACTTGTGTGGCTTTTATAATGTACCTCAGTATATATAAGCTGGTAGCCTTTGGAATTATTTTCATGCATTAGGAAGGAACTGAAAATAAAGTATGTTACTGCTAAGGAAAATGATGGTGCATCACATCACATAGAACTGTGCCAGGCCCTGTATATTAAACATTGTCATGGATTTCCATATTGCAAAAGGACAGCTCTAGAGAAATCATAAGATAGGACTTGATTGTATTCAACAATCTGCTCTTTCAGATAAGAAGCATTTAATTTAGATTTTTTTAAGACTTGAAATGATTAGTTTTATACAAATTTTATCTCAGAATGGTGTAGTTTGCACTTGATCTTTATTTTTCCCTAAGCTATTAATATACCTTAAATTTTGAAAAATTTCTGCTGGGTTTGGGGAGTTAAGCAGATTGTTGGTCACTAGAACTTCTTTTTCTAAGACCAGTCTTAAGTGTGCTTTTTTACCTCTGTTGTCTGTAATTTATTCTGTCTAGTTAAACAAACAGATCTTTTGATTAATCAGCTTGAAGTTGCTGAAGTAAGGGAAGTTAGGTCTTTCCTTTCAGAATTAATGAAGGCATTTTCCATTATTTGTGTCACTTGCATAATCTCTCCAGGAACAACAATATCTATCCGAAACATAAAAGATTCAGCAAGGAAAACCAGCCAGCCATAATCCAGCCTTCCTGGCACCACGTACCTTCAATTCACTGATTATTTCTATCCAATATACTTCAGAAGCAACTTCACAGCTCAGGCCTCCTTGGCTCTATTAGCCTCCTTTTTATTTGATTTGAAATCACTCTAAAGGTAAGAAATCACACTAGCTGCAAGATACTGTCTGTTAATTGCTCCTGCAGATAATGAGCACCCTAAGGGTCGAAAGAAGGTTACAAGGCCTATAGAGACACATCAGAAATGCATAATTTATGCCTCTTCCAGCAGTTAACATTGCAATGTTTCTGTGTGCACAGTCTATCTTAAGCTGTTCAGCCTCCAGCTTTTCAGGCATTTCATTTTTGGATGGTTCACCATTGAACAAACTAGTGAAACCTCCCAAAATCTCCTTAGGGCTTTTTCCTCCTAAATCCTCTTCTGTCATATGCCTCAATTATTTGATGGTGAAGGATTTTCCATTTCTCTGCTCTTTGTTTCTCTCCTCACTTCCCCATTTGAAGTCCAAATAAACTGCCAAGACTGAAAAGTATTTAAGATAATTAACTTGGCATCTTGTACAGCTTGATTGAAAAGCAGGAATTATTAATACAAATGAGCAATGCCTGTAGGACCTTTAATATAATTGTTGTTTTGTTTATGCTGACAAAGTATAATGTTTACATTTTGTTATTCAATTGTTGTTAAGATTTTGATACAGTGAAGTTATGTCTGCAGTATAAATGAGGCATTTATAACTCTTGTAAGAAGAACTGTAAGTTGTACTGTGAGGTCTGCAAATGACATTTCTGCCTGTGAGAGCCTGTTAACCCAGGCTCTGAGGATGGGCCAGACATTTCACATTTCATCCCCAGAAAACCAGTTACCTTATGGATGCCTCTGATACAGTGGGATACAGGCACTTGCAATCAAGCAGTTTTGTTTGGCTTCTGTCCTCTCCTCCTTTGCCCCAAGAGTTCTCTGAAGAAGCTGACAGAGGCTGGTAGTGCCTGAGTTAATCTACTCAAATGATCTCACTGATGAAATCCCATGTATCTTCTGAGTCACTGAATTCAGATTGTGTCTGCCAGTTTGAATTAGGCAAACCAGTTATATGAGGATAATCCCAAGGTATCATATTGGAGCATTTTCTGTACAAGGCTGAAAGGCTGATCTTGTGGCAGGTGGAACAAGCTGTTCCTTCCTCAGAGAGCAGCACTGCCATTTTTTAGGGCACAGTAGATATTATAATTCACTGTATGACCTGTAGCAGTATTAAGTCACAAACATTTGCAGTGTTTCATACTACTGCAGGTGTGACATACAAGTACCATGTATTCAACTGAAAATTTTTTAAGTGCAGCATCTTTTTTTCTTACTTTTAGTTTATTCCTGTGTGATAATGCAAGAAAACTTCTGTGGTGAAGGAATTCAAAATTTCTTAGATTCCACAGCGATACAAACCCTGGTATGTGCACAGAGCCATGAGAAATCTCTCTTCACAATTTTTTCAAGCATCTATCTTGCAGTGAAAGACGTAGAAGTAGTAAACGTGCATCCATCTCCCTAAATTTTAGCCATGTTTAAGTGAGATACTGAAACTAAATTAATTACCTGAGCTCCAGGTAGCTAATTTCTAGTCCAATGAGAGATGTGATCCTGCCTCATCTATAGGGTGAGTGATCCCATCTATGTTAGATGCCCCTCAAGAAAGAAAGAATGCCCTTCAGGCACCTCTCTCTCTTAACTGGTTATAAAAGTAGCTTAAACAGGACATCTAACTTTCAAACAGAACTGCAGTTCAACAAGATTAATTCCACCTTTAACATGCAGTTTCCACAGTATCATCTTCACAATTCAGCAAGGTATTTAAATACATGCCCAGCTTTCCATGGCTGAATAGCTCTAATCACATGGACTGGTTTAAGTATCTTGTTGCACCAGGACTGGATGGCTTCTTGAAAAGAAAGCTTAACACACTGTGTGGCTGGCTCTGTTAGACTCCAGGCTGCTTGTTTATGACACTAATTCTCTTCAGCTTTCTTGAGAGGCAGTGTTGGTATTTTAGAGAGCAAATGGAAAAAGCAAAACAACTGTTTTAGGTATTTTCAAAAGAAATACAAGGCATCATTTACTGCCTAGCTCTGTGCTGCATGTCAGACTAAGTGTTTGAATTATTTCTGCTTTTCTTTGCCTAAATCTTTTAAATTTATTTATTCTCTGCTATTATTTACTGAGACTGTTTTATGTAACTCTGTTAAGTGTTTGGGGACACTTTCATGGTGTGAAATGTTCCACACATAATAGAGAACCATTGTGCAGGCAACTCCCATGGCAGTTGATGGTAGAGATTAAAGTATTGGGCCATAAATTGTATCAGTATAGTATAAACAGGACATTGCTGACATTTATGTTCTAAATTAGGAAAAAAATTATGAAAACACCTTGCCAGGTTTTGAGCAGCTTCCAGTAATTTCTTTACATGAGAATCTAAGAAGCATGCTCTGACAGATGACATGTCTCCATTCAGCATAACGTTTATTTAGGCAAAATTTTCCTCTACAACTGGCTGAGGAATACCTAGTTTAAGACACTTTTTCTCTCTTGTTGATCTAACTGTGCATGTTCTTGTACAAAACCCTGATGACAAGAAGAACTGGTTATTCAGATGAGTAGGAACAATGGATCACTGAGACCAATGGAATATGAAGCCCCCATCTAAGCAGAGGCCAGAAAGAAGAAGATTCCTAAAACTAGCTCATTTGAGATAGCCTGAATTCTGGCAGAAAACAAACTGAGCTGAAATAAATGCCAGCTCATTTAATATACAAGTCAGAAGAAGAGCCTGAGCCAGATGATCAATGATTATTTGAGAGCATTGGCATATTCCACCAGAATCCTCTAAAATAATAGCTCACAGTGATGCTGTTTAGGTTTTGCCTTTTTTTTCTTTTACAATTTCTCTGTATTCTTCACACATATATTTGTAACTCCATCACTTATTGTATTAGTGACTCGTTTTCCCAGTACTTTTCCGTGGCCTTTTCCTAGGCTGAAAGACTAAACATATTCCAGAGCTCCAAAACCCCTGTGGGTACAAGGCCCCTCTGCTATCTTGGTTCTTCCTGGGAACCAAGGCTGAGAACAACTCTTGGAAATTCATTCTCATGGACAAAGTACAGCTAGTGCTGAATGGGGGTTTCAGACAAGGGGTTTGACCTCGGGGGGAATTGCATCACCCCTTGTCCTCCTAATTGGTGTTTTTTATCAATTATGCTAATTTCCTAAAACCTATAAAAATGTACTCACCCCTGGAAATGGTGGGGGGGGGCTTATGTGGGCTTTTGTCTTTCTGTAACTGTCTCTGAAGGCTTTCAAATAAAGATCCCCTTTTACATTACATCCTCACTAAAATTATCTTGAGTTCTATTTCCAGGTTGGGAAAAAGGCAACAACAGTAACCCTGTGACAGTGAATGATGTCTGAGAAGCATAAGTGAAAATCACTGAGCTGAAACGAGCCTGAACCTGGGCCAAAACCACAGCAAATCACTGTCTATCAAGAACTGAAGATGAAACTGAACTTTTAGTGTGAAATCTTAGCAGAATTCCCTCGTGTCCTCCCTCTCCTCTGTCAGGCACCCATGGAAGGGGCCCAGGACTGTTTCAAACAGCTCCAGTGTGGCGAGGGAGCAGCCTTCCCCTGGGGGATGTGAAACTGGGGAAGCTGTGAGCTTGGGGTGCCCATCGAGGCTCACGGGACTATGGGCACTGACATACGGGGTACACCAGGCTGCCCGTGATTCCTGCAGGTCTCAAAACAGGAGTTACACCAGGGCAGGAGGTGTGGATGGGATCCCCCTGGGCAGTGCTAATCAGGGGTCAAGGCCATGCTTCTGTCAGGCTGCTGTGAGGCCTGGGTACAGCCCAGGGTGCAGGTTTTGGGACGGTTCCAAGATGGAATCTTGGCTGGAGGAAAATGGGCCTTGTGCTTTTCTTCACCAGTGTTGCTGAAGGACTCAGATCCACGGTGCCTCACAATGGCTTTGATCAAAGCTTGTGTAGGGGCAGAATTAAAATGTAAATTCAGGTTTGGCAGCTCAGTTGCATGTTCGCACTCTGCTGGCCAGAACCTTTATCTGTTGCCTCTTTCTTCCCTGCTCATAACAGCACATTTCTGCTATTTTAAAATCTAGTTTTTAGTATCGTGGGGTTATGGCACTTCATAGCAGGAAGAAGGTATAATTTTAATGTATTTTAATTGCTAAGCCACACTTTCCCAATCTGCCTCCTTATCTCCTTTTGTTCTTTTTCTCTTAAGCAGAAAGGCAACAGAAATCAGGCACTGAGGAAAATGCATACTGCTCCCTGACAAGAAAATCTAGAGCCAACTGTTGCAGTCAGTTTCAATTTGCATTCTCTGGTGAAACCCTAAAGCTTACTGGGACATGGAAACAAACAGGCTAGAGCAATTTATGATCATACACATAGCTACTGCTTTTTTCTTTTAAACTTTTTTTTATTGCAGTTGTTTAAAGGAAATTTTCGCAGAGATGCAGACTCCTGCCAAACATACGTAGCTTTTAGGATACTTACATGCAGCATGAACTCTCAGTCCTGGCTCAGGAGAAGAGGGCACATTTTTCATGCCCCTGCTGGGGGAAAATGCATATTCAGTGCCAGCTTGCACAGAAATCTCAAATCTCAGTCCTAAGTCCCTCCACCCACAAATACATGAGCTACTCTGCACAGTTTGTCTATTCTTGCCTCACTTTGGACATAGTTAATAACATAATGCTAACTTTTGTTGATTATTGTTTTGCATTTTGTAGCATAGTATTGTTTGCATAGTATAGTTTCTTAGTGTTGTTTTTGCATAGTATAGTTTCTTAGTGTTTCCTAGCAGGAGAGTGAGTTTTGTGATCCAAATATATTCCTCATCACCTGATGCCTGACATTAACTACTGGGAGAGGCCATAATAAAAACACCATGTGAGTTGTACCATTATAGCCTTGGTAATGGTTTTAGAGGGCTGAACATATTTAAATGATTGTATTCAAAGACACTCAGAAGATAAAGCATCTGGTTTTGACAACAGAAACACTGATTGAAAGTATTACCTCCATTTTCTTCAAAATTTATGACATTGTCATTAAAACGTTGTCATTGTCTTTTGCAAACAACAGTGAGGAAAAAGTGTGTTTGGGTGGGGAATAGAGGGGAGGACAAAAACGAGGAAATAGGACTTGTCACCATGGATTAATAAGCCAGGGAATGAATATTTAGGCAGTAGTGCTTAACTGGAACCAGCATCAAAAAGTCGCTGTCAAGAACTAATAAACATTTTAGCACTCATCGGTGAGGTGCTAATGAAATGGTGTGTGTGTTTTTGTGTCCTTATGGGGGAAGCAATCAAAAACTAAACATTAGTTAACTAATTAATACTATCCTTAGGGAAAAAAATGATTCCTTTTGGCCATCTTAGCAGGCAACAAAAATGTAGACTCATAAGTAAGTTCATAGTCTGATATGTACAAGATACATCAATAAAAGAGCAAAAATTAGGAAAACCTAATTACACTCCAGACAAACCTATTCATTTAAAGAAATATATATATATTCAAAATTAGTTAATGATTTTTATAGTGCTCATTAAGGGAGTCATGAAAGCCCTTTAAGTTGTAAAATATCTTGTGACCGGATTATTACTTTTACAAGACTACAAGATATTAATGATTTCACATAATCTTTTAATGATTTCACATAATTTCACAGGATATCATAAAAAGACTCAAATATTTTCATGGTTTTCAGTGATATATGATTTCAGTTTTTTTAGTGGGTTAGGATGTCATTTGGATCAACAAGTGTTTAGAAAATTCCTCTGTAGCTTCAGTGTATTTACAAACACATAACTGCAAATTTTTCTTTAAGTTACACGTACTTATCCATTTAGAAAGCAGATGACGTATTTATGTGCTTAACTATGGATCCCTTTTCCTAACTTTAGAAATGCAATTTTAAAAGCTTTTTTCAAAGTAACAGTGTGTTACTTTGGTGTGTTACAGAAAGAAACCAAAATATCACCCCAAAGATGTGATCTAAAAGCCCGGTGTTTGCTTCATTACATTCCAACTTTCCAAAGATTTCAGATCTTATCTTCTCTCTTTACAGACTTGGCAAATTTTAATATACAGTTCTTGGAACCAGAAATTTGGTATCTGAGAGCCATCTTTCTATAGCCTTCCCAGCAGGACTATTTTACTTAATAGCAGGTACAGCTCATATGTAGAAAAATGTGTGAAAGTCTCTAACTGGAATCTTTTCTTAGCTGAAGACTTTGTTCTACAAATTACTCATGTTCAGATATTTGTGTAACCATCTTCTATAATACCTTTCAATCTTACTTTTAACTTTTGTATATGCAGCTCTCTGTCTCTTCTGTTTCAAGACTGCATAAAGAATGCTCTACTTAGGAGCAAGTCTGGAAATTGATTCACAGTGTGTACAGATACTGTCAAAGCAGAAGATATTCTTAAAGTGTCTGATCTTCCTAATTTGTTCTGTAGAGCCAGTTTAAATACTTCTGAATATATAATCGGAAAGACTTGGTCTTGATGATTGCTACTGATGAAATCTCGAGTAGGAGAAAAAAAAAAAAGCCCTTAATGCATAAGAGTTCCCCAAGTGTAGTAAAAACCAAACATAACACAAGTCAGTTGTGATGGACTTACTACCTCCTTTGCTGATAACAACTAGAGCAAGGCACTTCACTGAATGGTATAAAAAATTCGACAATAAACAGTTCAGGAATAGCCTGCCATGGAGAAAAATGCTTTTTCTATCTCAGAAAGCAGAACTCTGAAAGACACAATGGCTGGATTGTAAGCATTTGCTGTTAGAATGCTGAATAATAATAATAGTACTCATAATAACAATAATAATAATGTTCTTCAGTCCTTGGTCACGCTTACCGGTTGTGCTTGGCCCCAGTGATGCCTGACAACAAAGGGATACCTTACACAGGCAAATGTTTCAAAGATAACACTTCCTCAACACACTTTGCCACTGTTCAACTTAGTGGTCCTTCAGCTTTCACGTTAGGTGAAGTATAGCTAATGTGCTTTCCTAGAGATCATTTGCAGCTCTGTACATTTTATCCAGCTGATCTTTTCAGAAGAGCTTTTTTCAAAGCTCTGTTCATTCTCATTGCCTCAACTGTATCTTCATTTCAGAAACAAACACAGGATTGCTACCCTTTGGGGTAGCAGATATTGCTGCCCTCTTATATTTCAACTTTTTCATACTAGGAAGCCTTTCATAAAGAAATAAACTCCTACTGCTTTTTAGATAGTTCTGGGTCTTGGCCCATGTCCTTGTTCAAGCCCCAGCTAAAAGTGAATTCTTACAGCTGCTTTAAGTAATTGAGAATCAAAATTTAGAAGTGAAATGCTGATACTACCTTCCTCATTACAGCATTTAGCTGCTTCTGTCATGAAGCAATCAGCTGTGTATTGTAAGTGACTGTGTTGTGAGCCTCTCTGATCTAAACATGTGTTAGCTTAAAATATCAATTCAATTGCAATGCATTATGCTCTGCTCAGAAAACCCATCTGGTTCCAAAGGCTGCTGCCACACGATGGGCTGCTTCTGAGAAGCCAAAAGCTTGTTTCTGCCCTTGTTTGCATGGCTCTGCCTCTAAAGGAATGGCATTGAAGTGGTTGAAAGTGAACCACCCCAGAGCAGGTGTGGAAATGAGTCAGCCAGGTGTATGGCTACATCATGCAAATTTCCCAGCTTGATTTGTCAATTTTGCTGCTACACTCATTATCAAGAATGTGAAAGAAAACCCCTCAAAAACAGAGAACACCTTTGGATTTCCTTTTGAGCAAATGATTGTAACCCCATTTCTTTCCTACTGAATCACCATTCAAGATACTTTCAGGCATTTCTGCGCTTTTTATAACAAAACTGACTCCATAGGGGTGGAAAGTAAAATCACACTTTTTAAAGGAAATGCCAAGAAAGAAGAAATGAAATATTCATCCCCTAGCAGAATTTCTTTTTACTGCAAATGATTTTAGTGTCTACTGTGCTTGCAGGTGAAAATACATCATTGAAAACATCTAGATGAGAGTCCTGGTCTCATGGCGTGAGAGAGATCTGCTGGGACTACAGTGGGTCTGAAGAAAAGGCGTGGGGAGCCATTTTCAGTTTACTGTTGCCTTGGACTCAAGTTGCACATTTTCTGCCTTCTGCTGAGCAAAACCAGCATAGAGGCCAGTTACTGAGGGAAGCAGTTACGTTTCAAGCTATATTTAAGGATGACAAGCTGCTATGAATATACAGAGAGTAAATGCTACCATGTCACTTAGGGTCAGGCTCAAGAAGATCACCAGAGCTCAATTTTTTTTTTTATAGCTTTGGGGCATCTTACTTATTTAGCTTCATTACCAAGAGTGTCTAACCTAGGAGCTCAAAATGAGCTCTGAATGCCTTTCTGTGGCATGGGAGACCTGGCAAAGATCCAGCTTAACTAGATGGTACTCAAACAGCTCTTTCCTATCTGTCTATCTATCTATCTATCTATCTATCTATCTATCTATCTATCTATCTATCTATCTATCTATCTATCTATCTATCATCTACCCTTTCATCACCTTTCTGGTGATAATGAATCACTCAATATCCTGAGAGCAGGAAGGAGACTATGAGAGCACCAAGGGCACTCATTAAAACCTGAAAACAGCCTGAAGTTGCATAAGCTTTCAGAGGGCTTTGACACCGGGGTGGCAGCAGATGGCTGAAGGAGGGGTACACCCCGTCATTCACTGCCCCTGTGATGGGGACGACAGCACAGCTCACGAAGCAGCCCCGGAGCTACTGCAGATTTTAGTACAGCATAAAGCATGAGATGGGGGTTAGTTTATTTCATTTTGCAGACTGAAAACTGCAGCGAATTGGGAGGTTTTTCGTGAGTCACTCTGCTGTCCCCACAGCCGGGGACACGGCAGCAGCCTTGCTCAGAGCGATACGGCAGCTGGCAGAAGGGGTTGGCTGCTGATCTCTGCTACACATGAGCCCTGAAAGCCCCATGGTCCCAGGGCCCAGCACCTGCAGGATGCTCCCAATCAGTCTCTGGGCTGCTCTCTGACCCTGCCAGGGGGCTCCTGGGTCTCCCCAGTTTCACTGGGTAGGAGCTCCAGGGAGGTTGCAGCTGTCAGAGCTCCTGCAAAACCCTGTGACAATCCTGGAGGGCTGCTGGAGAATGACAGGGAGCACTACTTGTGGCTGTGCCAGGAAAATTCACACTGAGGGAGGATTCAATTCACACTTTTGACTCAATTATGTGAATATGGAAGAATTCCTCTGCATCTTGAAATGTCCAGAGGGTGGGGAAGAACATGCAGAGGCAGTGTCTATTAGCTATAAGGGCCTGGGATCAATAGTAATTGAGTAACCTCATACCACGAGATTCTTCCTGCCCAAGCTGTTTAACTCCTAAGTGCACGCTGGCCACCCATGCACAAATGATATGCTACAAGCCCCACTCAAAACTAAAACTAGAAATTCTCTCTTCAGCAGTAACACAAAAGCTCTTAATGATTTGTTTTTAAACTGTATTATATACAGAGAACAGAACACATTTTATCACTTTATTAACTGACATACTGTGAGAAATAACACCCACTGGAAAAAGAAAAATATTTTAAATTCATTTTCATTATAATTTAGTTAGGAAACCAAAAACTAATAAAATACACATAATAGGTTTTTGTTCCTATTAGGTTAGGTAGAATGTCATGCTTAACATAAAGGACAGCTACTTAATACCTTTTTGTAAAACAATGCTCTTATAAATCCCAGCCCAGCAAGTAGATTTTATTCATTAAAACAGTTCTACTGAGTTCAGGGAGAAAGTGCCCACAGGGGTGAACCTCCTGTGCCTGACTGGACCTTTTGTTTGAGTCTCATTGTAACACTGATTATTCACTGATACTGGCAAAACTCTGAGCGCAAAGCAAAAATGCAATAGGGTTTTTATATTTGCATCTTGATACTCATCTAACACACAGCTGAAAAATACTAATATGTATAAAACTAGTTACAGATATGAAGTCCCATACAAATTTCATCGTTTGTAGTATATTCTGTATACCACTAAACTTGGACATCATGCAAGGCACATTTTGAAACCTACATTCCCACTTTGACATGCAACTTGCAGCTAAAATCATTCTCATCAGAAAAGATTACTTTTCTGGTTAATTTTGGCAAAAAAAAAAAAATCTGCAGATTAACAAACTAACATGCACTAACATGCAGTAGCAATGAAAATAACAGAAAATTTCAGATCTGTGGTTTTGGCATGAAGCTGGACATGCACTTTGGCTCTGTGACTGAAGATTTAAAGGTCACTGCTTGATGAAGAATTCACATTAATTCTTATCCTTGAGGTATTGTGCAGTCTTTGGGTAAGACACAATCACGACTAAAATTTCTCACTGCTATATTAGACACAGGAAAGCTTTTTCTGTGCCAAGCATGCATCACTTTTTTCCCCATCCCTGAGCAAACGTACCAGTCATAAAAAACACAGCAACCCAAAAATGAAATTGGAATTTTTTTCCTTGGCAAGTTCACTTATAGCACAACAAAAAGAGAGCAGAAGGATATGCCACCAACTTTCTGACATTCCCCAACAAATAAAATTCAGTGTGTAGGCAATATATCATGCTTGCAGAAACTAAATGCACTACTTTGTGTCTCAGGCTGTCTTTACCACTGTGTATACATTAACAGATTTGTGAAGGCACTATTAAATTTAAAAACCTGTAGATCATGTGAAAATAATTTTTTGGGTTTTTTTGCCATTCTCTGCAGCAGTAAAGAATTTCTTCTCATGATACCTCTAGGCTCATAACACCCTTAAAACCTGGGTCCATTAGAGGGGAGAAGCTGATCAGAAGGAGAGCAGGGCTGCCCTGCAGAAGGATCTCAGAAGACTGAGAGGACTGACAAAAAGACTTACAAAGGCAAACTCTTGCACGTTCATATCACTTTGGGCCACCAGTACTGGAAATACTTTCACAAACTGGAGCGAGACCAGTGAAGGGGCACTGAAATAAGAGGATCATTATTTCAGTGAATGACATCATAGAATGTCAGTCCATACTCTTGTAAATGGTCTGTCTCCATCTGCCTTGTAGACCTCCTTTAGGTACTAAAGGCCACAACTAGGTCACCCTATTTCCATGCTGAACACTCCTAATTCTCTTATACTTTCCTTGTAGGAGAGTTTCTCCATCTCTCTGACCAACCTGGTGGCCTCCTTTGGACTCACTCCAGCAGGGCCATGTCCTTCCTGTGCTGTGGACCCCAGAGCTGGATGCAGGACTCCAGGTGGGATCTCACCAGAGCAGAGGGGCAGAATTCCCTCCCTTGCCCTGCTGGCCATGCTGCTTTTGACCCAGCATGGGATATGGTTGGTTTTCTGGGCAGTGAGTGCGCACTGCCAGATCGTGGCCAGCCTCATACCCACCAGCACCCCCAAGTCCTTCTTATCAGGGTTGCTCTGGATCTGTTCATCCCCCAGCCCATGTTAATACTGGAGGTATCAACACCCCAGTATCACCCCACCTGACCCAGCTGCAGCACCAGCACCTGGTCTTATTAAACCTCATTAGCTTCTCATGGCCCCACTTCACGAGCTTGTCCAGGTCCCTCTGGATGGCATCCTGCCCTTCAGGTTTGTCAGCTGCACCCCTCAGCTTGGTGTCATCTGCAAATTTGCTGAGGGTGCACTCAATCCCTTCATCTATGTCATCAATGAAGATATTAAATGACACTGGTCCCAGTATGGACCTCTGAGGAATACCACTTGCCACTGATGTCCATAGGGATTCTGAGCCACTGACCACTTCCCTCTCAATGTGATCATCCAGCCATGTGTCCATCTAACAGTCTACTCATTAACTCCATCTTTTTTCAAATTAGAGAGAGGAATGTTGTGGGGAATCATGTCAAAGGCTTTGCAGAAGTCCAGTGTACAACACCTGTAAGCCTTCCCTTTCCACTCATGGCCACAATGTTAGGGGCGATGGTGCCTGGGCTGGGTTTGTGTAGCCTGAGGGAGGACTGGTAGAGAGGCCTGTGAACCAAGAGGAGAGATATAATTGCCATTTTCTCCTGCCTAAAAGGAGAATTATACAAACCCCTCAAACTTAGAGGCACAAAATGAGTCAAAATCGCAGCAAGGGAAAATCTGATTTGCTGTAACAAAAGAGATTTTTGCCAGTGACCATTGGTACAGTTCACCCAGAGAGGCTGTGGGCTCAGCAACCACAGAGGTGCACAGAACTCAAACAGACATGGCCCTGAGGAACCTGGTCTATTTTTGAACATGGTTGTGCTTCCAGAAGAGTTTGGACCAGATGATTGGTTGAGGACCCTTTGACCTGTCTTATTCTTTCATTCTGGGACAAGACACTCAATTGGTGTGAGCTGGAAATATCACCCAGAGGTGAGATTATCAGCTTGGTATTTGAACAGACTGCATCAAAAAGCCTTAGAAACCAATCTTTAAATTATATTCCTATGCAAACGTAAGTTTATAAAACCACTTATTTTCTTTCAGACTGGCACAATACCCCTAAGGTACGACAAAATATGTACCTAAAGTTGTGTTTGAATATCCAAATACATGTCATGATTTTTCAAAATTTAGTGAAAGAGGCACCTACCTACTATCTTTCATAACCAGCTGATTTATTGAGACCTTCCAACAGGTTTTTGAAGCTTAGCTAGAGACACTTCTATCTGCAAATGTAGCTAGGATAGCTAATGGGAGAAGAATGAGGACAAAAAGAGTAGCAGTAAAATGTGTACTAAGTCTTCTTAATACTGTTTTTAACGACTTTTTTCTATTAAAATTACATATGAAGATGTTATGCTGGTATGTTATTCAGTCAGAATGACCTGAATAGTTTATTCATTTTCCTATGATGTAATGAGTGGAAAAAAATGTTCAATGAGTGGCCAAGCTTCACAAATGCTATTTTTTGCATCATAATGCAAACTCACATTTATATGTCTATATAGTGCTGTGTGATCCTGTGGTCTTTTTATGACCAGTTAATAGGTGATAAACAAGGATAAAAATATCAGCATAAACTCATTATAAAACAGAGTCACCAGAACATATTATTTATTAAAAAATATTTGATGTACTTCCCCTCATTACTAAGGCTGCTAGAGGAATTAGGGTTATTTTACTGGAGTTAAACAGAAAAAAAAGAAAAAGTTAATTTGTCATCTCTGATTGACTTTCAGGGGTTGAGGTCCTGTAAAGTGGGTTTGTTATGAAGACAGTACCTGTGTACATTGCCTCTTGCTTTTACAAGTTGTATTGATGCATCATACTTTTAGATAGATGAATGGACAGACAGGACACCAGGAAACACAGGAAATAAACACAGGACATAAAGCATTATAGGTTACAAAAATAACTGTAGGGTTGCAGAAACACTCATGGCCTCATAATCACTCCCTGGACAAGGGTGCTGAAAGAGAGCTGGTATTCAGAAAAGATGGAAATAATGGCAAAAGCAGCAGTGTGTGAATGGAATGACAGCAGGATGTTTCAGAAAGGGTTCCCTGATAAAACAGATTCTGTTTGCATACCAAGTCACTTTGGGGAAAGATTGTGGGTAGTTGTTGGAGTCTGCTGTAGAATTCCAGAGTTAAATTTGGATATGGACTGAGTTCTTCAAACCATTATTACAGGGAGAAATTCTGCACAGAATTGTCTTGTTATGGCAGCCTCTGATTTGTCAGATATAGGCTGGAGAACAAGTGCTGTTGAAGGCAGCCCAGATATTCCAGAGTGTGACAACTGACAGCTTTTCTGAGGGAAAGCAGAGAGGATTCTTTATAAATTTAGTTATGGAAAGTATAGAGGTTGTTACAGGACATCTAATTGTAGCAAAATAGCATTGAATCATATAAATGTTGGTTTAATTTATATACAATGGAGGAATAAACAAAAATAGATCTGTTAGTAAGTCTAACAGAGATTTAGAGAAATGAATGAAGGCAGCAGAAGTTAATTGTTCTGTTCCCCACTTCTCTGTGGGGGAGACTTGGATTTTCTTTGAGGCAAAGCACAGAAGGATTTCTGGAGCTTTTGAACAGTGAAACCCAAAAACTTTCAGAAAAAAAACCCTCAGAACCTACCTCAGAAATGGTTCTTTGATGGAAATGAAAAAATAGAATGATGAGCAATAAAGGTTGTCCTTTATAGGACAATTTTCCATAAGGGATCTTGAAATAAGAGCTCAAAGACAGAGCCAGCTGATAGAAAATAAGAACAGAAAAGAAATTTGTATTACTGTAGATGGAAGCAAAACTGGAAGTTCCTTGTTTTCACCCAATGCAACCAAAACCTCTCTGTCTCAGGATTCAAAATGAGCCAATCTATGAAATCCTGCTGCTGGTGAGAAGCATCTTAACTATCCCCACTCAGAAGTAGTGCCACATGACTGAAAAGGAGGCATTTCACAAGTACCTGGCTGAAGCAGAACTACACTGCAGGCTTCAATACAACACAAAGCTTTAGAGCAGCTTTTAAAGCAATAACTAACTGAAAACAAAGGGAAATCTAGAACCATAGTGTGGGAACTCAGTACATCACCTCGGATGCTCTGAGTCCCAGGGAGAGCCCCTGGGAGGCTCAGAAGTCCTGGAATGTAGCCAAAAGTACCTAGTGGCTTGATTCTGACCCTTCGAGAGTCGTGCTATCTCAACATGAGGATTCACAGGTTTCTGAGGTATAAATAGTAAAGGACAAATGCTTTTTTAGACTAAAACATAAGTTTTAGGATTCTGGTACAAAGGGGTATGATAGAGACAAGATGGAGGATTTAGGCCCAACCTCGTAGTTCTTCTTCTTCTTCTTCTTATCATCCATCTTCTGTGTGATATATACACTTTGGATTAGCTTATGCTAAAGGTACACTCTTCAACAAAGGTGATAGGAATTAGTGAAAAGTTGTAAATATCATACACGTAATTATCAGTATAAGAATGATTTTACACCCCCCAGGCGGGGAGTTTGCGTGTAGCTACCTTACTAGTCAGATCTCAGCTGGGCAGAAGAAAAACTTTTTAGATAAGATAAAATAAACAACCTGAGAAAAAGATCAAAAGAAAAGTCCAGACTCATCTATTCACTACAAGCTGTCTGCGGACCATCCTACACGTGTCTGACAGAGACAAACAGCCGATCGGACACCATAGGATGGCTCGGGTTGGAAGGGACCTTAGAGGTCATCTAGTTCCAAATCTTTGCCATGGGCAGGGGTAACTTTCAGGAACATCAGATTCCTCACAGGCCTGTTCAACCTGGCCTTGAAACATGGAAGTGTATGAAAAAGAGTGGATACATTAAAAATGAAGTGGATCATAAGAGAGCTAGAGTCCAGAATAGCTCAATAGCTTTCTTTTATAACCCCTTTCTCAACAAGTAAAATGTGGCAGATCTAACCTATCAAATGGCAGAATGGTGACTACAATGCTAATGAGAAAGTGATAGTGATGCTTGAGAGGTTAGGGAACAGTAGAGGAGAAATAAGGCAGGTAAAGGAACTAATTAAAGAAAGATATTGCAGATTATGTTGAAATGCTAATAAAGAACCCTTGAGGTGGAGTAAAGCCACTGTTACTTTTTCAATACTAATTACACTTGGAACCAATCTTGTCTGAACACTTCTCTTAATGACCTTTGTTTAAGACATAATCTACTAGTAAGTGTTTGGGAGATAATGTCAATGTAGGAAAGGAAAGTGATATGTGAAAAAGTCAGGGGCACCTTGCAGGCTGAAAGAGAGAAAATAGAAGAAATTTCATTACATGCATTTAGTTGCTAATACATTTTTTAATGTAATTGAACCCTCATCAGAGTGACATGACACTAGAAGAGCCTGTGTGTTTTAAAGGATCATGAAATAACTAGAATTAACTAGTCCAATACCTGAGTGAACAGGGAATTACAACCCTAGATCATACCTAGTGAGATATTGTCATGAGAAATATGGGAGCTCTGGAAAAATGTCACATGGAGTCTGCTGTGCAGTCTTGGTCATCGATGTACACCAAAGATGAATTCAGACTGGGACTGAGAAAGAAAAAGTCTATGAAGAAAATTCAGAACCTTTCCTGAGATGAGAGAATGCACAGCAGGAGAAATGATTCCACTTTTCCATCAAAGTATCTCTTATTCCCCAATCCCATTTGTCACACACAAAAGTCCCACTGGGCAGGGGAAAGCAGTGCAATTCCTTGTCTGGAAGGATGCATATTTGGGATGACTGGTTGCTGGTAGGTAATAAAAAAATATTGGCTGAAGTCTGACTGCTTTTCCCTGTAGTGAAGGCTCTCAATTTTTAAGAATATTTTAAAAAAATTATAATTATTTTAATTTATTTTTTTCTTTGTATTGACTGCTCTTTTTTTACAACATTTAAGAAAACATAATTACCTTTGAGATGTTGGTTGGTCTCTTATACTGATTGAAATACTGCAATAGATCAGAAGTTCTTAAAAGCAGGACTAAAGGACAGAAATGAGCTATATAATTGTACAAACCCCATTTCCTTAGGGAACAAGTGTAAATACAGGGATAGCACAAGAATAAATATGCACAAACTGCTGATAAAATTAAAAAGTCAGGACAGGCATCAGCAGGTCTATATCAATCAGAGAATTAAACTTTCAACTGGTATATTAGATACTAAGGGTATAACTAGTTTTAAGATTGTAATCAGGTTATGAAATGGATTATATGACACGATCCCCTTCAGGAAGTCCTCTCCTGGACTATCAGAAACAAGGGTATGCTAATATGATGCCTCTATCCTAATGAGCACAAGATAACATTTTTAAAATTTGCAAAAGGACCTGCGGATCAGTTTAAGAGTAATTTCCGGAAAACACATTTACTCCGTAGTGTATCATACTTGTTGATCCTTGTCATTGGAAATCTGTTTTGCCAAGTATCAAGCAGAATCTGTAACTACAGGTTGCTCTGTTTTAGTTTTTCTGGGGAAAGTTTGGGTGCTGGACTGCAGTGGTGCAGAACCTTGACAACACAGGGAAAAGTAATGGCAACTTGCCCAGAACTCAAGTGCTGCACCTGATTTCCATACAAATATACATTGAATTGTATAAAATATTGCATCAGAATTATGTATTTTATTTATTTATTTATAGGGCACTGCAAATGTAGGCAGCATTTTGCAGAGCAGTCCAAAATTGCTGTGAAGATAACAAAAAAGAAAAGCTGTGCAAAAGCATAACGTTGTTCACAAAAAAAATTGTAGACTTAAATGATTTTCAGTTTACTGTGCTGATATGAAAAGTCTGAATTCCTGATGCACAACATTGAGTTTTGCCAGAGGATTTTTTTTAACAACTAGTGAACAACATAATTTGCTTCTGCCAGATAAAGTTAGAACCTATCAGCCATGTCATAAACTGCTATCAAGTCTCCAAGCTTCTTCTTCAGCTCAGGCAGGAGCAGCAATTTGTTTGGAGTAGAAGCACTGAAGAACGGTGCTTGATGGCACTGTAAACGTTTGTGCACTGGCTGCGGTGTCAGCATATGAACAGTGTAGGGTTTCCATCAGAGTTGGTAGAAAATGGGAAAATGTTTGGCCAGGGAGATTTCCTGGAAATGCATTTTCAGCAGAATCCAGTAGCTCTGTGGTGTGAGGTGACTTCAATGAAACTTGATGAATTTATAAACTGGTCTGAACTTTTCGTTTTGCTTCTGGCACTACTGTCAGTCCCCATTAAGAAATGCAGCTTTATATGACATAAACTTTGATTAGATTTTGATTAAATTTTGATAGAGACTTTGATTAATAGCACTGTATGGAGAAGCCAGAACAAACCTCCCAGGGGCTGATGAAGAAAAAATTGTCAATGCAGTAAACAGGAATGAGAGGCTAATCTATAATTTAAGCAATGTGTTAATTAATACAGTATAAATAATGAAATCTGTGGTAAATCCAGGGAGTAATCTTGTCTATCTGCTCATCTAGGCATGGTTAGAACACCTTACCTTGAACAGGAAAGTAGTATCTGTGTGGTAACTGATGGGAGTCTCTTTCCAATCAGATGGTCAGCAGGATTTTTTGCTTGCTGGAGTTTACTCATTTTAAGATGAGAAGCCTTTCTAAAATCAAATGGCATAGTGGGAAAACCAAAGTAANCTTGAACAGGAAAGTAGTATCTGTGTGGTAACTGATGGGAGTCTCTTTCCAATCAGATGGTCAGCAGGATTTTTTGCTTGCTGGAGTTTACTCATTTTAAGATGAGAAGCCTTTCTAAAATCAAATGGCATAGTGGGAAAGCTGCTAGTCTGTGGGCAGGACTCCAAGATGAGGTGCCACGTAAAGGGACAGCCCTGAGCTTCCTTACCTACCCTGATGCCATGTCCTCCCTTGCCTCCTCAGGGCTGGCATTGCCCATTGTTCCCTGTAACAGGAAGCTTGGCTGTGCTCAGAGCAAAGGCAGGAGGAACAGACTCCCGTGAGGGAAAGAGGAAAGAATTACCTATTTCAAGGCACATCAGTCAGTCTTCTAGAGAGAACATATTTCTCCAAACTCAAAGGAATCACCAGAGTGGAAAAGGTGGAGGTAATAGGGGCATTAGCACAGCTCCAGTTTAGACCACTGTCAAATTGAAGTTGTTCGTCTTCCTGAGAAATTTGCACCTAGAAATCACCAGCTTCCCACACAAGCAGTTTCACTCCTTCCACTCAGGTGAGATCTGGCTGCTGGTTGTAGGCAGAATAAGAATGAACATTGCCTCTAAATGTGCCAGTTTTGATGAAATCTTAAAGAAGAATCAGGGTTTTAGATGATAATTTAGCTATTGTTTTACTATTACTCGGATATCTCTGGATGAGGATGCAGAAGAGAGATGACAATCCCTGAGGTCTGTAGATGGCCTCCCACACAAGCCTTGCTCTGCTGCAGGGTCATGATACAGGGTTACACAATCCTTGCTAGAAGTTTACACTGCAGTTTTAAAATTCATGCTTGGGGAGCCCAGGCAAGTGTTAAAGGATCCCTGTGGTGTATCCTCAGGGCTTTTGAAGTGGTCTGTACTGCAGTACATGGGAGATTGAGAGGGAAGGTTTTGCAGATATTACACAATATTGTTCATGATCCCCATAAAGATCCATGTACAGGTCTGCACGTATTTCTCACCTTGATTAGCATGGCTTAGTTGCTGAAATAAGAAATAGTGTGAACCAAGCCAACCCCATTACAAAACTTGTAAGCTTCAGTAACACTGATAACATTCTCCTGTTGGGAATAATGCTATTTTGTTGCATTTGGAATTGAAAATGTAGAATTTCATGAATAAAAATACTTAAAACTTTTTCTTGCAGTAATTAATTAATTAATATTAGAAATACCCTGCTTACAGACCATTCATTTCCCATGCCAAATTTGTGGTTTGTGAAAGTCATAAACTTTTAAGAACACAGACCAGTGATGTCACTTAACAATTCTCATAATAACTTTGTCCTGTGGGACAGAGAACTAAAAGAACAATAAGAACAACGAAAAACCAGTAGCATTCCCTAAACAAAGAAAATCAATCAAACACCCTGTTTATTGATCCATGTTGGAAGTGTCTCTAACAGGCTCAGTGAGTGGACAGCTAGCTGAAGCAAATACCTTGTGGCTGGGCCTTTTAAAACACCCATTTGTAGCATGATACCACTGAGAAAAATTATGCTCTTCTTATGCAGCCTCACAGCTAATCCACCATCCTATGGTGCAATGCATTTGCCTTATCATTTCTTTAAGAAAGGAGAGAAAACAGAGAAAGGATTTTCACAGCTGGCAAGATGCTAAAACATATTAGCTTTTATCATGAGAGTATAATGGTACTACTGTTTAAGAAAATGCTAGCATCTTGTTTAATTTTCTTTTTTTTTTTTTAATGGATCCTTTTCTATGTGGAAGTTGGAAAAAAATGGGGGAAGAGAACATAAGTAAATACCTTCAACCGTCTCTGAAATCCATAATTATAGTTTTATTACTTTCTGGTTTCTGATATATAGGTTTCACAGAGCTGATTGCAGGGTGCAGGAACCATTTTTGCCCTTTAAATTGAGGCATTTCAGGTCTTCTCTAATTAACAACCACTTGCAGAGTATATCACAGGCTTAGTGTCTACTCACCAGGCTCATTTCTCAGAGACAGATCTATTATTGCACTAAAATGAGGACAAGAGGCATTCTGTATTAATAGTTAATGAAGATAGCTAAATTACAGCTGACCATACAGTATTCTGTCTATTTTCTTCTCCTAAGTCTTTCTCTGGACTCGCTTTTTCTGGGGAGACAAATCTTGAAGTGATAATACCTTCTCTGCAATGATAACAGCTTGAATTTGTTGGTGTGGGACCTCATAATTTTGAGAAATAGCGGTAGGAAGTGCATAGGCAAACTTCCTTGTACAGAGCACCCACTAATGAAAATAGAAACTTTGGTTTTCTTTTCCCATTAAGGTGGCAGAGTTTTAGATCTAATGAAACAAAAATACTGGAAAAAGTACAGCTCTTTATTATGTGACAGTTCAGAGCTCTGTAAAGGTAAAGCCTCTGATTTATCCACAGGAAACTGCCCAGGATCAAGATCTTCACACAGTTACCCACTTTGTGCCCAATCCTTTTTTATCCAATCAGACTCACTGCATGTTACTCATAATAAGCTAACCAGACCCAACATTTTCTTGGAGCAAGGAGCTGTCACATTTTCTTCTCGTACAGTGGTAAGCACATGAGCTGTTCCTTAAGAGCAAATGACAAAATTCTGCATTTCCTTCCTCCCTCTGTCCCTCTCATTCTCCCCTCCTCCCTTCATTCCTCACTGCTTCATGGCATTTTTGTCACCTTCTGGGTTTCAAGTTCTCATTCACTTCATTCCCTTGCTAAAAAATTCTGTCGAGGTGAAGCCATAAGGCAAAAACAATGGCACAATACAAAAGGACAGCTGTCAGATAGCCAAAAGCAGCATGTGAAAAGCAATAGTGAATGAGGTATTCTAATATCTGTATCACCAACTGGCAAAGCCATATAGCAGGACATATGCATGCATTTACCATTTTGAAGAAGTAACCACACTTGCTGAAAGCATCAACCTTAAAAGGAAACCCAGAGTGTGCAGGAATGAGTACTGCTAGAGAGATGATCTGTATTATTTCAGGTAACCATGGCTGAGAACTGATGGGCATAAACATTGGCATTTTCTTCACAGAATTGCTGTTATCTCCTGTGCCATCTCCTGTTTTGCATAATGCCATATGAACCTCATTACTGCAGTTTGCAGGGTTTTGAACATTCACAGAAAAAAGCATAGGGAGAAGAGTAATAGTTTGATTGATGCAATTTTCACATTGGCCCAGTGGATAATCAGAAGAGCTCTTCTGTTACAAGGACATGCAGAAAGCAAAACATTTTAAATCCTACCCACAACCCAGGGCCATTAAGAAAGGCTAAAAAAAACCTCTAATAACACAGGCTTTCTTGACAGAGTTATTGTTAACAGCTAAATAGCAGGCAAGATCTGCTCTTATGCCAGGACTACAGGGCACACAGCAGTCTGAACGAAGGATAAATATGTATGTGTGCAAAAGACATCTTCCAAAAATTATAAAAAGTAAATAGATTAAATGAACCCCTACCTTGGAGAGCCTGGAGTGTACGAGTCTGTACAACAATACAGAGTTGCAGGACCAGCTGTGGTGCACTTTCCAGAAAGGTGGCTAGCAAATGCAGCATACTCACATCTGCATACTCATACACCATTTTCCAATAAAACCGCCATCTGTCATTCTCTCCACTCTGTCGACTCCGGATACCCAAGTACATCGTGTGAAAATACCTGGAAATGAAAGAGAGTGGTTATAGAAGCACAGAACGATATTTTACAGGTTATACTTCTGCTTGCAAATAACATTTTGTTCAATGTACTTCAAAATAATGAATGTTTATTTAAAAGGATTGCTGTATTTCAATTTATAATAGTTGATGTGGTAAGAGTAAACTAAACTGAAGACAAGACTAGCCTTTATAAGGCCATTAAAACAGATTTGGATTGTCTTATTTATTAAATAATATTTCTTTCAAGGACTCAGTTTTCTAATTTGAAATATATGGGTGACATCTTGATTATGTGGCTTTCCTCAGAGGTTTTGCAAATAATGAGAGGAACAAAACTCACTCTTTAATGAGAACCTACAAAGTACTAATCTTCTTCTGCATGGCTGTATTAGGACTTGGAGGACCACCTGCACTGCAACTCTGAGGTGGTCTTAGCCTGTAGCTCTGCTGTGGCTGAGCTTATTGTCCTGCTTTTCCACCCATCCAATGCATTGAGTATTTCAGATACCGCCAAATGTATCGTGGGTTTTTTTTCTCATAGTTTGATTATTTTAGTCGGAGAGAAGATGTAGCTGTGAGTTCCTGTTTTAGAAGGCATGGAGATCTGGCTGTGGGTTCCCTTGGAGATCAGAAATGACTCACTACGGTAGCTCCCATGCAGCAGTAGGAGTTAGCAGCAGCAGGAGCCAGGAACCCAACAGGCTGCTGCTGCTCCCCGTAGTAACCAGCAGATAAATGGGGCAATAGGCAAAGCCTGTCAGCTCCTGTGGCCTGTGTGCAATCAGCAGGAAAAGACATGGCAACCACCACATTAAGTAGATTTTGGTGTGTGCAGGAGTAATGAGTTTTAGGAAGCAGGGGAGGTCTTCTGAAGGCTAGTACCCAGGTGCTGTGATGCCTGTGGTGACCCTTGCAGAGCATGCAGCAGCCTCCTATGACACACCTGAGTCACAGTACAGTGATCACTCTGGGTTGCCTTTGATCCACTCTGTTATTCTGATCTGATCTCAGTTATTCCGTGTCAGAAAAGCTCCCTCATTGTTCCTACAATTTTAGTTCCAAACCAATTAAGGCTGGCTGAAAAAATTCCCAGTCTCACTTAATGAAAAATTTTGAAGATTAAGGTATTGTCTTGCATCTGGGTGCCTTGTGTCCTACAGTAGTAGCCTGGGGGGGTTACTAACTGATGTGGATCTTTGTTTATCTTTATCTTGAGGTTTCTTTCATATCCTGTTCCTGACATTATTTTCTTATGATATTTATAATATGTTTTCACAGCAACTTTTAAAAGTGAGATCCTATTTTATAATTAGAAAAAGTTTAGTAAATTTTAACCACTTTCAATATGAATTGCTTTAATTAGTTAAGATAAAGTATTTCAGTATTTCTTCTTTCCACAAGTTTTTAAAACCCTTTTCATAACTGGTGGAGCATGGTGAATTGTGAAATCTCTTTTTAGAAAGGTTGCATTCAATCTTTAATCTCTGCTCAGTTGTAACTGAGGCAGAGGAGTCTTATGCTGATGAGAAGACTTTTGGCTTCTGACTGGCAAAGAGCCCAAGACTTGGTTGCCCCCTTGAAGAATGACCCAATGCACCCTTGTACCCAACGCACACTCTACTGCAGAGCAGCAGTTTTTATTCAGGAATATTCACCAGACAAAACTAGGGAGTAGCACAGAGAAAAAGCTGAGAGGACAGATCTGAGCCTGCAGCATTTCTCTTGACAATGCACATCACAGCAATATAAAAGGAAAACACATTAAACTCACATTTAAATTAAAATCACACCAGGTGGCTTTGAATTTTATCAAAGTCCCATGTGGGAGTGAAGCAGCAATGATCTGCTCAGAGATTGAGACCACAGAGGTACAGTAAACAAGACACCAACTGTAACTCTCATGCAAAACACTGAGCAGGTCTAGATGGGTCAGAGTGTGATGGCATAACTGGGGCTCTCTGGTGTCTTTGGGGTTAGGTAAAATGGAATGGCCTGCTGCCCAGACCTGAAAGCCACTGAGCTGGAAAGACATCTTTTGCTGCACAGTTGTGTTAATGGGGTCCATTGGACCTACAGGTTCTCAGTCACGATCCATTTAATTGTTCCTAGACCTCTCATTAAAGTCCTGCGGCACAACAGGGACAGGTAAGGCTTGTATTTCCTTCTACAGTTTATTGTTTGGGTGGGGTTTGTTTGTCCTGCCTAACATGTCCTCCCAAGGGGCCCATCTTGGAATATTGCACATAGTGGGAGCAGACAGCATCTTCAGCATCATTCTTTTAAGATATTACTAACCCTTGCTATAAATTCCTAAAGGAGCTGTGGCTGCTGAAAGTTGTGCCAGGAGGCTCTATCTCTGCCAGTGGAGCCATCTGCAACTTCAGTTCTACAGCATTTGTACAAAAAATACTTTTCCTATTACAAAAATGACATACTGTGGCAGGTGAGAACCCCTAGTTCTTTACCTGCTCTGCAGAGTGGTTGTGCGTGGCAAATATGTTGTGATTAATGAACCCATATGGAAATATTTCCTCTCCCATTGCACTTTATTGTGAAACACTGGCAGTGAGTTATTGGGGACTGGGGAATCATTGCTCTTTGTCTACTTAGCTCTCTGCAATTTAAGCACAAGACGTAGAGGAGGAAGATACTTTCTGTTTTTACACACTGGGGACCAAATTTCAGCCTAGGGTGGTATTTTTTTTTTCTGTCCTTTCAATTTTGGCCAAATTAATTGCAGGCTGAAATGAACATTTACACACATAATTACTGTCACTGATTTATAGGCTCAATCAGGTGATTAGACAGCTAAACATTCTGATTTGCAGTCACAATTAATTGCACCAGCAATTGATGTTAGGTGTGCAAATTAGCGGTTATTAAAATAAAAAGAAGGTCTCATAAAATGATTCATATATCAAAGCCACTTTTTTTCTGGTAGTGAAATACAGAAGAAAAAAAAATGGGAGAAAGTGCTTTGTTGTAGTGGCTTCCAAATATAGCTTAACACTGCAGCAATGACACATTCCATTTTATATATATATGCATTATGTAATTCCACTTCAGACACCCTCACTGGAGGCCTATTGTCAGCAAATGCCATACAGACACAGTCAGAGGTGGTTCCTGATTTAGAGGGTTTTTATATTTTGGGGTTCTTTATTGTTTTGGTAGAAATTCACATTTTTATGTGAGTCCGGGTTGTCACTCTTATATACAGTTATTCCAGAAAGATATAGGAAAAAGTAGTATAGAGTTCTGCATTGAAAAATGTCTTAGGTAAATTGATGTCAATGAACCTGGAAGGACAGATGTGAATATTATTGTTTTGGTTGTGATTGCATTCAGTCAACTACAGTCTTCTTCTGGTGCTTTACAAATATACTAAAAACTGCCTATCTATGTTCCCAAAGAACATTTAATTGATATGAAAAGAGATGAAAAAGAGTGAAGAATTGAGAGTTAGAGCACCTAACAAAAAAGGGAAAAGAAGCAGAAATGGTAAGTGTGGTAACAATACTGACATCTAGTAAAGTAAATACTTTGTCTAATAAATCAAGTTTATCTTAAAGTTTCTTATTTCACTAGAAGAGTAAAACCAAATAAAAAGACACCACTCCACCCACTCCACAAAAAGACCCTATAATTTCATAGCTCTCTTGTTTGTGTAGAAGAACTTAGACGTAACTGATTTAATTAGAGATTTTGCAGTTAGACAATTATGAAACCTCTCCTGTGAAGTCAGACTGAAAGAGTTGAGGTTGTTCAGCCTGGGGAAGAGAAGGCTCCAGGAAGATCTTCTTGTGGCTTTCCAGTACCTGAAGGAGGCTGAAGGTTATGGCTTCAAACTGAAAGAGGGTAGGTTCAAGTTAGTTATAAGGAAGAAATTATTCATTACAAGGGTGGTTGAGACACTGGAAGAGGTTGCTCAGAGAAGTTGTCAATGCCCCGTCCCTGAAAGTATTCAAGGGCAAACTGGATGGGGCTTTTAGCAACCTGGTCTAAAATGTGGAAGATGTCCCTGCCCATGGCAGGGAATTGGAACTGGATAATCTTCAAGGTCCCTTCCAACCCAAACCATTCTTTCAGTCTATGATTCTATGAAATGTACTATGAAAAGGCAATATCAAAACTTTTTTATTTTAAAAGTATTCTTTTTCTATCTCTCCCTCTCTTTATTTATTTTATTTTTTTTTTATGAAGACCACTGCTTGGTTATCAATGCTGATTTAAAAAAGCTTGTATTCAGAATTAATACTATGGAGTGGGAAGCACTATATCACTGATAATCAGAGGGCAACATATGTATCATTATTTGAGTCTTAATGTCTTAACCTTTGAAGGAAGTAGAGAATTTTTCATTAAATTTCAGAATTTAATTGTCTTAATTTATTTCAGTGCATCACACATCACAGAATACAGACCTTGATAAAGCATAACCCTTAAGGATGTGAATCTGAGACAAGACCACAAGTGACATTTTTTCCATTATATTAATGATGGAAGGCAGTAAACTAAAAAACCAGAAAACCAGTCTACTCCTTGTGTCCACAGCAGGTGTCCACAATGCAAGACAAATAGAAATAAAAAATTGCCTACATTTGTATTTGAGAAAAAATGTGTTTTGGTTCTAGGGAAAGAGACATTCATTCTGATAAGACAGTGGTTCTCCACTATTTCCAAAATCAAGAGGCCTCATTTTGCTCCAGGTTCCCATACCAGTCTTGGGGATTGTCAGCATACACTGAGATACATACATTTGAAATAGTTCTGGTAACAATTCACTTATGATTAAAGCATGCCCACTTATGCACTTAATTGAGATAAGGTAGTGTAGTAAGACGATAATTCCAAATATTTATAGGAGTGCTTTCCATGTTTAAAGTGCTGTACAACCACTGCTTGATTAAGTAGGATGAATGAAAATAATCTTACAGAGTTTGTTCCTCAGGAGTTGGCAGCTGACCAACCTAATTCCTTTCTGCAGGAGCAAGGTGTAACTTTCAGTCAGCACATTCAAATCCAGCTGATACTTTGGAAGCCCATGACTGGATGTGCCTTTTTCTTGTGTGAAGAAAATTCTAACTCCTTTCTCCCTTATTCTTAGCAACTTTTCCCCAGGTCTTGCTCCAGTACAAGGCAGGCTAGGTGGCCCCCAGAATACCTACCAAACAGGAGACAAATCCTCAGAGTCAGTCATTCTGAAAGAGTGTTTAGGTGCCACTGGCACCTGTGCTAAGGATTTCCAACCTGGCTACAATTCATCTACTTTATTATAAAAGACATTTGGTGAATATCCTGGTATCATTGAAACTGAAGATGCTTTTGGCAGTGATTTAATAGAGCTGGAGTTTTTCCCCAGTTTAATTCATAGTATCTGGGTGTCATTTATGCCCATTGCTTCTAAGAAATTATTTCAGAAGCTGCTCCATTATGCTTCACAGACACCATTCTCTTTCATACAGATAGATGAG
This sequence comes from Urocynchramus pylzowi, assembly GCA_013397555.1. NCBI lineage: Eukaryota > Metazoa > Chordata > Aves > Passeriformes > Fringillidae > Urocynchramus > Urocynchramus pylzowi. The sequence goes on from VZRH01008255.1 coordinate 1,187,455, forward strand.
ATTTATTATAAGTGGAAAAGAGAAACCAAATCCTTATTACATGTTGTTCCCAAGCATTTAGGATATGATTGTTCTTGGGCTCAGTCAATACTTGTCTTCCAGTCTTCTGAGCTCCTCTGGGATTCTTACCCCAAAGTTTGCTGTTTTCTTTTGCCTCCTTTCTTTCAGTCCCACAACTTTTGCAAATCTTTAGCTACAAATTGCGATTTTCTAGGTTTGAAAAATTTATGTTTATCTGCTGCTCATTTAGACAGCGTGTACAAGTATGTGCATATGCAAGTGCAGAGCCATATGTGAGTCCAGGCTGACTATGGCTCTGAGCACTTGCTACAGATTTTCACCATAATGAAATTATCCATCTGATGATAATATATACAGCTCTAGAAAAATGTCTTCAGTTTAGAAGTGTCAAGGACTACATTGTTACCATGTGCTTTATCTAAGAAGTCCTTAGGATGATACACATGAATAAGAGACCATTTGCATTCTTTGGAAAATGAAATTATTCTGATTTCATGCCTCATGTAGTCCATTTTATTGCAATTGCCTAAGTCTGTAGAAGATGCCTGCTTAGGTTGCATAATCCAGTGAAGGACTTGTGAGAAGACCAAAAGTCATTAATGGCTATTTGGAGCAGTCCTAGACATTTATTCTGATGCCTAATTTGCCCCTACATCAAACACTAAATTAAACAATTTAGCCATACCATAAACAGTTGTTCTTTCTGTGTTTGAGGTGTAAAGGATGAAAATTACTACTGCAGAGCTAAAAATCAGTAGAATAAACAGCAATTCGGATAAGTGGTATTTTCTTTTGTTGCTTAGTTACCAGAGAAAACTTAACTGTGTTTGTATCTCAACAGTATTTGCCATGTTAAATAACAACAGATTGTTCTATTTTACTTCTTATGTGCCTTTTTATTAGGTGTGCCTGAATACTTAAATTAAAAAAGTTTCTTTAGAAGGAATACTTACTGCATTAGCAGTACATGCAAAGCTTATTCTTTTTGTTCTGAAGAAACAAACAAATCCCTTCAGTTTTGATTCCTTATTCTAGGAAGGAAAAATCAGCCAACTTTTAATTTCCCAATCAAATTATTTTTGATGTGACCATTAAGGTTTAATGTGCAAAAGAAAACTGAAATTCATTCTGGAGCACAGCAGTGACAAAAACTTGTCCAAATAAGCATGGTTTTGGCAATTTACCAGCAGTCAAAAGTCTGGACTTAATTTACTTTAAATTATGAGTGCAGCATCCTCATCTGTGTCACTGAGATGAGATCCATGTGAGGACAGATCCCACTGGGGACTATTTCATCGTAAGAGACATTAAAAGGCTGATTTCCAGAATATGTGTACCCTACAAAGATAAAAAACAAAATCCAACTCCTTGTATTTAATTTTCCTTTGCGGTATTTAAGATATCAGAAAAATAACTGCTTTACTTCCTATAACATAAAGCAAGGCACTTTATGAGCATAAACAAAATGATTACATCTGTTTCATTACGACCTATAAAGCATTCCCCAGCATCTTCTATGACTGGGTGATCCTCCTCAAATGGCCATGAGTCGTATTACAGCAGCATTTTATGGTCATCTAAATTTTTATGGCCATCTGAATTTAGCTACTTTATGAATTCCCCAACTGTAGCCAGTCATACCCAGCACTTTCCTTCCTTTCCTGACACGTGCAAACTGCAGACCTCCAGTTTGTGAACCAGTGGTGGAGGGAGATGGCAGGACTAAGTTGGACTAGGTCCAGGTTTAATGAGGAGAAGGCAGGCTGGTCTAAAGAAATCTCTGATGCAGCATTCTCCCCTACTCACTGTCCTCACTCCTGGGGTACAGCAGCTCAGCCCCACTGCTCAGCCCACTGTGGGATTCAACCATGTGTGAGGTGACAAATCTCCAGGAAGCAAATTTCCTTGTATTGGAATGAGGTGCAGCCTGGATGCTTGCACTGAGCAGCATGGATGCTGGGCTGTCCTCTGCCAGGACCTCTCTAGCTTTACAGCAATTTACTGTCCCTTCCTTTTCTCTGTACCCTGCAGACTCAGGTGAGGCAGGCAGCAAACCCTCTTCCTCTGCACACAGTGAGGTGATATCCCCACAGCACACCTGGCACATGCTGCCAGATCACATGGAAGTACACCTGCATGTTTGCTGTTTAGTTTAATCATCTCCATGTTTCTCCTCTCAAAACTGGGATATTCCCAGGATGCACCTGCCTCCCAGGGCTCCCTATTAGCCTGGAGGCTCTGTTGCATCCCTCTGTGACGTCCTGTGCTGCTAAGGCTGCCCCTGCCATGCCTGTGGTGCTCATCCCTGGGTCAGCTTTCCCCTTGTCCAGTGCTGGGGACCATGGGCAGGGGGCAGATAGAGCTTGGTGGCCATGGACCCATCAGACAGGCAGCTGATGGTGCCACTGCCAGTGACAGGGATGGCATAACCTTGTCAGGCAGTATGACACAGCCACTGGCCACAGTTCCTCTAGATGCTGCCCAGATACTTCTCAGGAGTAAACACCGGTGCATTTTTTTTTTTTTTGCTCTATCATCTAAGGGCTAGAATTGAAAAGAATGCAGAAGTGAAATACTAAAAAATTCACAGTATGCTGCAGATGTGTATAGCTTTGTTTTTCACAGTTTCTTCACCAGGCATTACCACTGGTGTTGCATAACATTTGCCTTTCCTGTTTCAATCATGGGACAAGGCCATTTAGACATGTTCAGCAGCACAACTAAGAAGTTTTACTGCACTGTCATCTCCTGCATAGCATTGCACACCTGCATGCTCTTTAACTACAGGCACTGCTTCATCAAAAGCTGATGAAATCACTTTGGGCCTCAGAGGTTCTCAGAGGCTCCCTTGGTTTCTGCTTGTGGGAAACACTGGAGTTTCTCATATATTGTCAAGGCTGCAGCCTTGAAAGAGATGCCCATGTGAGATCAGACCCCTAAGGACGAGCAGCTTTCCGAGAGATTAGATACCTGCCCTGCTCCATGTCCTCTGAGAGATGGAGGGCTTTCCTGCTTTGTCAAAAGGCTCCTTATGGGCTTCCTGTAGCAATAGTCCACGGAAGCTGTTAGGAAAACATGGTTCTGCTGGTATATACCAGGGCACTCTAAAGAGATCAGTTAAAATCCTGATTCACAGCCTGCTCTGCAACTGTCTCCATTTGGTTTCATCCCTGCAGCCTTACATGGTTTTGGGGGTGACTGAGTGGAAGGCTATATCTGTCCTATGAAGAAGAGCTGAGATTCCCAACCAGTAGTGGTTTACAACGACTTTCTGTCCTCTCTTCTCCTCCTTTCCTCCCCATGTAATATTTTTAATTTGCTTCTAAGCCTGTCTGCCTGTTAGTCATCCTAAAGCACCCCGAGAAGTGAATCCTGGTTTGCCTCTGTCTCAGTCTGGAGATATCAGGAAGACTCAGGGATCAGAAAAGCACAGAATCCCCCAAGGAGCTCCAGGCATTCCCTGGAAAGGCAATTAGTCATGGCCAAGGATCTGTACCATGCAGCTGTCACAGGAATATAATCATTATCATAGGCATCCTCACTTCACCAGCCCCTGGGGCTGCAGCAGGAATTGAATTGTTTCCCTGTTCCTTCCCAGCTCTGACAGACTTATGTTGATAGCCCTTGGAAATGATCCTGAGACCTGCCATGTGAGACTGGCAAGGAAGATGCACCTGTGTCCCAATCACCTATTTGATTGCACTTGAAGAAGGGACTACTTGTAGAGGTAAGAGTGGGCACAGATGGAGAGCAGTGTTTCTGGCTTCTCAGCTTGGGGCACCAGGTGTACATCCCAGATCTCTGGAGAAGCAGCCAGGTAGCCTCTCATCACCACAAAAGGATACAACCAGTAAAAGGTGTTTGCAACCCTTTGCCTATCTTACCACTGTTTTCACAGGAGCACACTCTGCAAACCAGTGTTCTGTGGCTGGAGACCTTGCAGTCTGGAGATTGGCTCTTCCCCTGGGTACCAGTGTTTATCATTCACACTGCACACAGGGAGATGCTCAGGCCCCTCTGGGACAGCTGAGTTTCTCCCAGAATCCATCTCTCAGCCCAGGTCCATAGGGACATGGACTATTTATCAATCTGAGCAACTCACAAGGGAGGGCTCAACACAGAGGTGGAGCAGCAGAGCAGCTGGTGAGGTAAATACCCTCGAGCATTCCTGTGCCAGTCATGACTGCTTTGTAAGGGAACCCTTCAGTGTTCAAGTTCTCAACCTCATGGTCAAACTCACCATCTGGAAGAGGGAATACCTTTACATGAGTATTCACAAGAACCCATGTTGTTAGTCACTTTCCCTGATGCCTTTGATAAATTAAGTAGATTGATCTGCCTGCTGATTATGCAGCCTTCCAGTGACAACTTTCACAGAACAAGAGCAGACAATTGTGATTTCTTTGATCTAGGAAAGGAAAAAAAAAATGCATTTTTAAAGCGGAGGAGATGCCTGCAGTATCTTTTGCAGAAGTCAAGAGAAGCAAAAGTAGTACAAACACTAGAGAATCAGTATGGCTAGGGTAGATGCTATACTTTATCCCCACAGACAAAATGTAATGTGTTTCCTCCCATATAAACATCTTTCTTTCATGACCACTGGTGTGTGCCAGGATGAATCTGGGTTGTGTCACTCTGGGGGCTTAGCATGTAATTTCACACTGTGAAACAGCAGGAGCTAGCTGCCTCCGCTAACCAGTAAAACTGAACTATTGCCAACCTTCCCTTCCTTCCTCCAAAAAACCTTCCAAATTGCTTATAAGAGCTTTTATAGGACCTGCTTGCTCTTTCTGGCTCAGAGAAAACACACAACTGAGAATTCTGTTTGGAAATATCTCGCTGTAAATAACTTTTCATTCATCCTATTTGTATAGCAGTCTCTACTTCAGCTTTTTCTTTTGAAGTATTCAGGAGAAGCCATTAGCTAATCCTGAAATAAAAAACTCCTAATAAATTGAATGGTCATTGTTTGGATGGAGCAATCTATAAACACTCAGGAAATATTGTGGGATTAGTCACTCATTAAGATATAGACAGGCAGTGCTCTTGTGATCTTTATGTGATATTCAAATAGCTGTCAGTGTTATTTAACAGGAATTCAGGCTAACTTCCTCTTGGTGCTTATCAGTTGTCTGGACTAATGGAGAATGTTTTTTAAATGTTGCCTGCCTGAAGAATTTTATATAAGAATCAATTCAAAAACAAATTTGCTAGCAAATAGCATTAGTAGGGCTGAAAAGCATCTCACAAAGAAATGGTCTTGAATACCAAGCTGAACACCTCACCATGCACTATATCTGCATGCTTTGCAAATCTAGTATTCAGAAATCTTAGGAATAAAATTTCTGGACTGGGTTTTGCCTAGCAAAAAAGCTCTAGGGCAAATGACAGCATTTTCATGTCTGCCTTTTCTCAATTCCCAAAGGTCAAATCCAAAGGGTGTCTGTGAGAAAAAACACTCCGAGGAATCTAGAGGGAATTTTGTCAGTTTACAGACCTCCTAGTTTGCCCCTTATCAATATATTACAGGAAAACAAGAAGGGATATAAGAGGTGACATTCTGGCAGCATACAAGCCAATGGAGAAAATAACATGAGCTGGCAAGACAGCAGTTACGTTTAGGACTTGAAAGCAAACCATGGTCATTAGAGATTTACAGTTTTCAGTCTAACTGGAGTTCTATATTCCAATATTAGCTCCATTTTAAAAGATAGCACAAAGTCCAAGAAGCACAGAAGGATAGTAAAGTGCCTTCAAGAAAAATGCTTCAAGGAATGGCTTGTATCAAAGGCCATGAATTTATATGTGCTGAGGCTGAGTCTGAATTCAACAGCCATTTTGTTTAAAAACTTATTCAGAAAAGAAAGCAGAGATAACACAGGCATGAAACAAGAATTAAGAAATTTTTTTTTTTGCTATGGCAGGAATAGAAGAAAGGTTTGAAAAGGTTTGGTCTATGAACATTTTTTAATACTATTTTTAGCTGGATGTAAGATCAGTTTTGCAGCACAAAACACAACCATATTTGCATATATATGCATATGTATAATCTGTAATTTCCCTGCAGTTTAGGCATCTTATTCCAGCAGAGAAGGATATAACATCTGACAGAAGACTTGTAAAACTTGGGAGACCATACTGTTGAAATGCTACAAGTACAACTAATCAAATCTAAAATTTCTGTGCTGTAAGTCCCAAATGGACATATGTGTATGTACAAACAAGAGGAGCACTTTCACTATCATGGCTGAATTCACTATCACAATGAAAATTGCTGAAATTAAGAGCCTGATGTAGAACAGGAATGCTTTCAAGGTGGTCAAACTGGATAGGGGCTTGCCAGGAACAATAGGGCCATCTGCTCCTCACCATGGTGAGTAAGGAAATGCCAGAGCTGGAAGGCTCTCTTGGGGCTTCTGGAGCGAACACTTGTGCTCCTCAAAGCATCTGGCACTATCCCTTTGCACCCAGGCAGAAAACACCCCCCATATCTAATTCTCCTAAACTCAATGAAGGTTAAAAGAACTATGAAGGATATTCAAACCTTACTTTGCCCATGGTATATCCATTGAAACTGGCAAACTTAGCATGATCTGCTCTACCCTTCCATTGCAATCTTAATCACAGAATAGCTGAGATTGGAAGGGGTCTGGAGGTCATCTGATCAAGGAGAGCCATCACCTAGAGCAGGTTGCTAAGAGCATGTCCAGACATCTCCAAAGAGATCTTTGGATATCTCCAAAGACGGAGACTGCACAACATTCCAGACCAGAGCAACTTGTCCAAGTGCTCTGTCACCCTCACAAAGTATTTGCTGATGTTCAGAGGGAGCCTCCTAAGTTTCATTTTGACTCTAATTCAGTCATTCATTGACTCTAATGCAGTCACTGGGCACCACTGAAAAGAGCCTGACTCTGCCCTCTCTGCACCCTCCTTCCAGGGGGTATTGGAGATGGTCCCTGAGCTATTTCTTTGAGCTAAGCAGCCCAGCCTTTCCTCAGGAGAGGGATACTCCTGTCCCTTAAGTGTGTTTGTGAGCCTGTGTCAGACTCTGTCCAGTACTCTACATCTCTCTTGTACTGGGGAGACCAGAAGAGGACACAGCACTCCAGGCAAGGCCTCAGCAGTGCCAAGTAGAGGGATAGGATCACCTCCCTCAACCAGCAGGCACTCCTTTGTCTGATGCTGCATGGGACATCATTGGCCTTCTTTGCTACAAGGGCACACTGCTGGCTGACCCTCAACTTGGTGCCCACCAGGACCCACAGGATCTTTTCTGAGAAGCTTCCTTCCAGCAGAGGATGTACTCCAGCAGAGTACGTTCCCCAGTATTTACTGGTGCATGGGGTTGTTCCTCCCCAGGTGCAGGACTTTGCAATCTCCTTTTTTGAATTGCATGAGGTTCCATTTCTCCAGCCTGCAGAGGACCCTCTGGTGTATCAGCTGTTCGCCCCAGGTTTGTGACATTAGCAAACTTGCTGAGGATACACTGTGCCCCACAATCCAAATCATGTAGTACTTCTCAAGATGCTAAACAGGAGCAGAGCTAGCACTGACCCCTAGGGTTCACTGCTAGTTGCTGGGCTCCAAATAGATTTCACACTGCTCTCAAAGCCCTTTGAGATCAGCTGTTCAGTTAGTTTTCAATCTACCTCACCAGCTTCACCTACTTCAGGCCCCACTTCACCAGCTTCTCTACAAGGATCATATGGAGACAGTGTCAAAAGCCCTGCTCAAGTCTACATAGAAAATATCCACTGTTCTCCCCTCACATACTAGGCCAGTCAACTCACCGTGGAAGGTTTATACAAAAACTAAGATGAGATTGGTATGGCAGGACTTCTGGTCAGATTTGTAAGTACAGCATTGGTGAAAAGGAAAGCTTACAAGTAAACAAAAAATTTTAAAAGTATGTTTAGGAAGCAGATAGATCTTTTAACTATCCTTGCCCACCACTGCAAATCCCTCAGACATATGACAGATGCCAGTGATAAAATTCCTTATTTAGACTGACACCTCATTTCCAAAATGCCACATGCTACAAGTCTGATTCTCAGCCTAGACTTTACTTTATGACTTTTTCAAGGAAAATATGAGACATCTTCCTAGATCTTTGCATAATGAATAAAAATTCTCTCAGAATCCTAAGTGCAACTGAAGTAATACATAACACTAATAATAATGCTATTAATAATAATAATAATTATAAGGCTGTTTAGCATTATTTGCTTAAATTGGAAACCATTCATATTAATACAGACAGCAAATTGCATGAACTTCCTTTAACCTCTGGAAACCATTAAGAAATTCAGTGGTTTTGGCTAATTACAGTTGCAATTCATGGAACCTGCTTGCCTTCTAAGTTAGCTAGGTAAAATACTATTGTTTCCCTGACATTTCCTTCCTCTGTGTATTCCAGCTACCCAAGTGCAGAACTGGCTTCTCCACATTTGTGATCACTCTGAATTTAAGGAGTATTTGAGGTGAAGGTGGAGAGGGATGTAAATGTGCCCAATAAAGGAGGCATTAAAAACTATGAACTGCTCTTCTCAGCTTTTCAAAAGCACAATTAGGAACTTGCTTTATCTGCTGGTAAAGATGAGACCAGAAGCTAAAAGAGCTTGGGAAAGCAGGAAAAAGTAATTTTTGCAATTACTTTTTTTTTTTTTAATTTTCCTATGCAGATTATTTTAAAGAGAAGCTTTCCCTTTTTAGACCTACCAGTTTCCTTTCTAACAGCAATCTGCCTGATTACTGCTGGCTCCCAAGCCACACATACATCCTTGGTTTCCAGAGGAAATTCAAAAAGAAGTAATGTAACTTGTAAGGCTGCTTCTATACATACAACAAACGTACAGAGAACATAAAGAAAATACACAGATACAGTGAACAACTCCTTCTGGGTCCTCTCAAGAGAACAAGGGACCTGTGAGGGATTAAGAGGGTGAAAGACCATGAAGATGGCTTTGCCACAGCCATGGCTGGTCCCTGTGGGTCCCTTGGCACTTGCACCATATTCTTGGGATTTTAAGCCTTCCCTGCTCTGCAGCAAAATAAATTTCTAAGGCCTAGTAAGCATTACTAAAGCTAACTCTACCAAAGGCCTGTGTATTAGTGTTCAAAGATGCGTATCATTTCCTACAGCTAGAGGCAGCCATTTAGTTTTGGCAGATGTTATTTTATTTGTTCAAGCTGAAAGGTCACTATAATTCTGTCAACTTTATTTTCTGTATTTAAAATGTCACCCCAAACAGGTAGCTAAGGTAACACATTTGCTTTCTACATGTCTTTTACCATTTTTCATGTCAGAGAAGGTCTTTTATGTCTTAGGAATACTAATTAAGTTTGAGAACTGGTCTTTGAAAAAAAACATTCAAAGAAAGTGAAGCACCTTTTTAAGACAATTGTCTCAATTCCAGACGTGCTTGTTTCCATAGTTTTTCTAGGGGCTTTGACATGTTTGCTTCTGGCAGGATTTCTTTGCTTTCTCAAACCATCTCTTCATGTAAAAAGACAATGGAAATGATCTGAAAGGTTTCCTGCTACTGTCCTCCATTTCTCTGGTCACATTTACTTGTGTTTGAACCTATAGAGATGTGTAACAAAGATGACCCTGTGCTTTGAAGGCCATTTCAAAAAAAGCAATTAAAGCCATGGTTACAGGGATACCTGCATTGATGCCTTTTGATGTCCACCAACCACGAATCCTGACTGTGCAATCCAACTCCCTCCTTCCTGCCAGCTCCCGAACATGGCTGAACCTGTGCTAAGCTATGTCAACTTGTCATGCACATCACTGCTATCCCTGTTTTTCTCATTTAATTTGGGTTTGTTTTCTGTCATCTTAGCATGCTAAAATGGCTTCATGAGGATCACAGAGCACTAGAAACACAGGGAGAGGCAAGAGACCACCAAGCCATGGGCAGAGGGAGGAAGAAGGTGGAACCAAGTGGAACCAGTGCTTGCATGGAGTCCCACTGCCATGGCAGGACATCTTCAGGTATTGAAATGACCTTGATGGCTCCAAGGATGCAGTTTTTCCTTGCCATATTTTCCCAGGGAATACTTCACTTCTCTTTTTACTTAGAAACCCCCTACCTTTTACTGACATTTGAAACACAGGTATCTAAAGGCATTTGAGCTGATATATTGGTCAAATATGGCTAACTGTGCTCCAGAGAACCCCATCTGCTTATTAACTAACTTATACCAGGCACATAAAGGTTATAAAGATCTCTTGTGGTATTGACTAATTTAATGCACTACAATTTTTAAATTTTTTTCTTTAACAGAAGAATTAAAGCTCTTATTTTATGGTATAAATGACTTAAAAGGAAGATAAAAGCATTCCAGTTTTGGGATATATTTATGAATGGTTTTCTTCTAACATTCTGTTTTTCTATCTTGTCCTTGTCAAAAAGGGCATGAAAGCAAAAAGACCAAAAAGAACTCCACAAAAGAATACTTATTTTCCTCGTAAAATACAGTGATGATCAATGCTGTCTCTAAGGACTTGTGATTTTTTTCTTTCATACTGTTGTGCAAGTTCTAAACCAAACTGCAGATTGGCATGATATACTTGTGAAGCACTGAGACCCTAGGTCAAGATAAAGACCATTGTTCACTCTTTTAATTTGCTTTTAAAATTAAGTTTGAAAAAGACTGCAGAAAGCCTGTTCTTTTTGTACCAACTATTTAGATATTTTCACAAATGTGTTTTTATCTTTTTTTTTTTCTTTCCTGACCACATGGTTTGAACATACAGGTCAATGCAACCTTACAATTTCCAAGGGGAAAATTAGTTGCAGAGAGATGGCAAGCAAAGAAAACACCGCTGGCAAAGAATCAGTGTGTTTTCTGCAAAAAACATTTACTGCTTCTCGGCAGTCTCTGCCCTCATCTCCCACCTTTGCTTTAGTAGCATCTGCTCTGATTTTCTTATCTTACACTGAGTGGTCCAACCAGAATTTCATAATTTGGAAAGTGCATTCCATTCACTAATGTGTGTCTGATTAAACTTGGCTCCAGATTACCTTAAGTTAGAAGCACATTATAGCTACATCTTCACTGAACACTGAAACATCCCACTTCCCAGAAAGCATTGGCAGAGGCCCAAATTTTACTGAAATCTCCAGGACTGAGACCTCTAATTTCCTTTAAATATTGAGACAGATTGATAAAATGGGACAGACTCAGGATTGCATATACAGACATACACATATATGTGTGAACATGTCCCATGCATACACATGGACATGTCATTGCCATACCATTATACATCTACTGGACCCTCTAAAGGATTATGCATGCTTGTGTCCTGACATTTTTTTTTTTCCCAGAAGCAGACTGATCTTCAACAAAACTCTTCAAGGTAAATGAAGGCAAAGAACTGAGCTGACCTCAATCAAAGCTCTCCCACCTAAATCCACCAAATTGGTAAATTCAGGAAGTGCAGTCAAAGGCAAAGAATAGGCCCCAGGCTCTTTCTCATGCCAGTCCACCTTGTGGAGTGCAGTTCCCCCCGTGGTCCCCAGGCTTGTGTGCTACTTCCCTGGACTGAATGGAGCTCATGGTACCTTTCTCATGCTACAATACACTGTCTGGCTCTGAATGTTTCTGCTGCACCTCACTGCCCACAGGTAGCTAAATCTGGCATTTAGCATTAAGCTGACATAGGTAGGCTTGGGCCAGTTTGTCTAAAAGAGGAGTAGATTAAAAGGAAGTGAACTTGGTCTCTGCTAGTCAAAATAAAAAGTAAATAAACAAACAAAAATAAAAAAAAAAACCTGCCCTGAATAAGCCAGTCCAAATCCCTTCATTTAGTTGGCTTTCAACATTTCTTTTTTTTTCACACTCTGAGACTCTGCTATATCAAGCAGGCCTGGAAGCTGATGAAACAAATTTCAGCAGTCTGGGAATCTGGCCTATGTTTGCAATGGGTGGACCTTAACTACACACAGGGAATGCCAGAAGTCATAAAGAAGACTGATGATCCTCTTGTGATCTCCAAATTAATTTTAATGAACTGAGGAATTTGACTAAGCTCCTGTTAAGCTTTTCACATTTGGACTGCTGTTCTGAGGCAAACCTAGGTGGTTTCATCCATCTCTATCTTCCTGGCTTGATTTGAACTCTGTCCTGATGACAAAGGGAAACACTTCAAGCAGGAGGGAGGAAATGCTCTAAAGATTGGCCTCAGCAGTGAGTAAAATCCACTCCTAATTCTCATTCTGTATATTTCTCACAAGCTTGCAGAATCACTTAAATGGAGATAAGCTAACAACATATTTAATGCAAAAGAGAAGGCAGAGGTCCAAAAAAGCAGGTGTGCTCATAGAGTTGAATGCAACAGAATTCAAGCACCTTTAGCTGAAGACTGATAAAAATCTTGCCTACTCCTCTGAGGAAAAACAACCAGTGATATCTCTAGTTTCATCCACTAGGAACACCAAAACAATGGGAACACCCAGAGCTACCACCACCTTGTCCCAGCTGAATAACTCCATATCTTGTCCTTGCTCTTGTCCATCCATCCATAGGGGATGTACCATAATTTACATGCCTGCTACTCTGATATAAGCCCAGTGCTGGCTATAAGCTCAGTCTTCTGCCTAGGAACTCCCAGGAGGTGTGAGACTGGGGCTAGAATCCCCCAGGCTGGGGAGAACCTGCAGGAAGCCCATGCATTCCCTGCACTGTACTCTGCCCACCACACTGTACGTTGGTCCACTTACTATTTCTACAGTTTTTAGACAATTACCAAGAACCAGCAGCTAATTTTCAGCATCCACCATGTAAAAAAAAAAAAAAAAACCAAACAAAAACCAGATGAGATTTCAGATACCTTCTCAGTATGCATTTCCTCCCAAGAATTCTCCTGTGCTTAAGGTAACACAAGATGAACCATTAAATCTGGTTGAATGTAGTAGCTTTATCTCCTTGTACATCTCTCATCATGTCTATGTGGGAATAGTACTGTTCAGTAGGTTTGTAGGTATATTCAGAGGCTAATTAAATTAGAATCTGCAAAATACTAGCTCCCTGGGAAAGCAGGTGCTATATAAGTGAAAGATATTATATTTAAAATGTCATGCTAAGAGAAAATTCTTTTTTTTTTTCAGAAGATTATCTCACAGAAATCCTCGATGAGTTTTAAAGCTGAAATTTCATTAGCAAGTTGTCAACACCAGCCCATCCTCCCAAACCCCTCTTTTCTCTCCCACTCTTTTCTCAAAACACCACCCATCTTGAAGCATTTAGAATGGCAAAGGAAAACCTGGCATTTTTAAAAGAGGACAAGAATGAAAGTAAGCAACATGAAGCTTACTTCTTTTTAGGGCTAAAAATGCTTCCCTGTCTCACACATAACAGTTACTTTATACACAAACAGTTGTATGAGCAAACACACTCACAGAATGCCTATGTACCATGCTTGATAAATAAATTTATGCACAGTAATACAATCACCAGTTCAATGAAACAAAACAGCAGAGAAATGGCTGGGGACTTCAGCCCACCTTGTTCCTCCATTTTGAACTCTTTTTAAGCCTCATTTCCTACACAGTAAATTAATGAGTTAGCAGAAGACTGTTCTAGTTCTTCTAAAAGAGCTAGATGCAAGTAAGGCTCATATCAATTCAATTTTGACAAAGAAAATAATCACTTCACAGTAGATACTGATTATAAATCAAGATTGCATATGTCCATTGCATTCATGGCAATCACAGATACTTCCTAATGAACACTGCTACCTGTATCACATCAGGCACTATTTTCTGCCTTGCCTTTTAATGTACACTACAGTTTCCAATGGTTATTAAATGCATCCTGACCAGACATTCTTTTAAATTAGCATTTCCCATAAGATACAATATCCTCTTGAATTCCCCCAAGAACCATTGCAGCTGCAATCTGCGCTTAATATTGAATTTGCACCAGAGAAATTCATTAGCTATGAACAGTATAAGACTTTATCTCTGTTTTCTTTTCATTCATCCAAACCCACCTTATTCCTTGGCTGCAGCAAACAAATTTGACCTCTTCCCAGTAAAATCGACTGTTAATGCACATACTGAAAAAAGCCCTATATATTCAAAAATTACTAGTTACATCTTGGATCCAGAGATTTTATTCTGAATATCTTTTTAGGCTTTGGCAGTGGCTTATAAGTTAAAACAATCCTGTTCACTCCATATACATCACAATATTCATTCCACTAATATTCTTAGCAAAATCTGGGAATATGATACAGAACTTGAGAGTTGTGGACTACAATTATAAAATCAGAGCTACATAGATACTGGACAGATTTGAAACATTTAAATATTTATTCTTCCAAAAGTAATTTCAATATTTAAGTTGTGGAAGCAGACCTGTTCTGCTTTTTTCTAAATAGAAAACACAGAAAACAACACACTATATACACATAGACACACAAATATGTAAAAATATTCTGGTTTTGAAACTTTGTGTTAATACTTGATGCTAGCTCATATGCTCTCAGAACAGGTAATGAAACTAATATCCTGCTCCTTAAAAGGCTTGCAATGTAGTAATCAATTGCTACCCTCTTTGAGATGCCAACAAATAGGAAAGAACCTGAAAAATTAGTCTTGCTTGCAAAGCTTAAACTGAGAAGTGGGCAAGGGTACTGACTTGAGCACTGCAGTATGCATAAACAAAATAATTTGCTACTGTTTGTCTTAAATTTAATGAAATCTTGAAAAATTACTTTTTCAGCTTTTTTCCCATAACAAATGTAGCTCTATATAGTATAATTCTTTGAAATGTTTAGTCTTAGGAAAAGACCTCTAAAATCATCAAGTCCAACCATTAACCCAGCACTGCCAAGACCATCACTCAAGCATCTCCCCAAGACATCTACGTGTTTTTAAACGCCTCCAGGGATGGTGATTCCACCACTTCCCTGGGCAGCCTGTTCCAATGCTTGACAACCCTTTCAGTGAAGAAATTTTTCTTATATCCAATCTAAACCTCCCCTTGTGCAACTTGAGGCCATTTCCTCTAGCCCCATTCCATGCTGGAGAAGAGGCTAACCTGCACCTCACTAGAATCTCCTTTCGGGCTTCTCTACAGCTGTAGAGAGGGATAAAGATCCCTCTGAGCTTCCTGTTTTCCAGGCGAAACAGACTTGCTTCCCTCAGCCACTTCTCACAAGACTCGTGCTCCAGGCTCTTTGCCAGCTCTGTTGCCCTTCTCTGGACTCCCTCCAGCACCTCAATGTCTTTCTTGTAGTGAGGGGCCCAAAACTGAACACAGGATTTGAGGTGTGGCCTCAGCAGTGGCAGGAGGAATTCTAGCAGCGTAACTATAGACAGAAACTCTCTAGCCCTCCATTTCAAAGGATACAAAAAATCCTGTAATTGTGTACCTTTCAAGAGTGACTGTGCATTAACAGAAGTGCTAAAAGCAATTATCCTGGCAATCTAGGATTCCTGACAGTTAAATTACAACATCTGACATAAATGGGGAT
The DNA here is from genome assembly GCA_013397555.1 of Urocynchramus pylzowi. NCBI lineage: Eukaryota > Metazoa > Chordata > Aves > Passeriformes > Fringillidae > Urocynchramus > Urocynchramus pylzowi. Next base: position 1,202,969 of record VZRH01008255.1, read on the forward strand.
AGGATGCTTCAATACTTGATATTGTGCCTTTTGGAGTGAACAGACTCAGGAAATATGTAGGTTCCTCTGTATATTAAAAAGGCTTACTTAAAATTCATTAATTAATTTGGACAGGCTAATTCCCACTGAATGCAGTACTCTTTAATTACTATATTTTATTAAAACCTTTCTTAAAATTGCATGCAATGAAGGTACTGAACCAAAACGAGTGATGCTTTTCTAAAATGCAATCACTCATGAAAATTAAGAGAATTCAGCTATATCCAGAATAGATTTGTCAGGGATTTCAAGCAGCTACATCCCCTTTCTTTTTCTCCATAGCATGAGCTTCTCTAGGCCATATAAACCAGACACAAACTGTGGCAACCAGAGGGAAGAAATCTATTAATGCATGGTATGGCTAGTGCCTTTAGAGGTAAAGTAGCCCTAAACTGACATAATCAGGAACTACAGAAGCTCAGTATCTCCTCTAAAGAAATTTTGTTTAAGTTTTGCTTTATTTTTAAAAAACCGACACAGGTTATCTGTGTGCAAAATAATTGGCCAAAAATTGGACTGATTTTCTTTACTATACTAAGATTCATTATATCTGCAACAGTTCTATCCATACCAGTGCAATTACACCAATATTTGACCTAGACTTGCATATAGCAGAGAAAAAGTAGAATTACATCCCAATCTCCTATTCTACACTTATTTTTCTACTTCTGAATTATTTCTCATGAGTGCAAGCTTGCCTTTGTCCTCTGCTTCATACTTTCTGTATCACCAGGTCCTAAGGTGACATTACTAAGCCCAAATTAAGTCCAAAGTTCTATTTTGGTGATCATTAGCATACATTGAGCATCTTTATATCTCAATGGGGAATCAATCTATGACCTTTTAAAGCACATCTTCCTAGTTAGTAACCACTATTAATATCTTGAATTTTCCTTCAAATACCATTATAATGATGTGACTTCTTCATCATGCATTTGATTAGTCTTACAGTCAGCATGAATGTCTAGTGCTGTCAATTATCTTGATGGTTCAAAAGACCAGCATCACTCGTATATTTTTCAGTTTATAACGGAAATATATCAGCTACAGGGCCAGTGGATTAGGGACATTACTGGAATGGTGCTCCCTTGCACTCCACAACCACCTCCAGGCAATACATGGTGAGACTGAAAATTCAGGTGGCAGTAATAAAAATGTAGTCTGAACTAGTGCACCTCTATTTTGTTCTTTTATAACCCGGGAACTTACACACTCCAACTGCAAGCAAGAAAATACAGTAAAGGGATGTGTGCAGCTGCTGCCTCTACTATTTGAAACGTCAAGTTCACATTTTCAACTATTGCCTTCAATTCTAAGGCAGAAGTTAAGCTATTCTAGCTTGTGGGGTGGAAAAAACATATCAGGGACTATATTCCATGTTGGATTTACAGAAAAAGCATGAGATATCCCACTGGTTTTTTGCATTTGTGTAGATCATGTAGATTTTCCATGTGTTCAGATCTTAGTGTCATCAGCAGGTAGATTTACAATTCAGATCTATCTATTCATCAATTTCTTAAAATAATTTCCAGACTATACTCTTATATAATTTTCTTCAGGAAAAAGAAAAGTATTTTAAAGATGATTAGATAATTTTGTTACCTTGCTAGTGTTTATTGGTTTGGTGAGGGGTTTTTTGGTTGCTTTTTTTTGGGGGGTTGCTTTTTTTGAGGTGTTTATGGTTTTGTTTTTGTTTAGTTTTGTTTTGTTGTTTTTTTTTTTCCTAGAAATTTCATTTATCCTACATGTTCCAGACCAGAAAACTGTGAGAATAAGTATAACTAAACAAATTTTATTAAATTATTGTTTACTCTGGGCTTAGTAGCATGGGTTTTTCATTTCACTGATGCACATTTTGGTTTCTTGTTTCATTTATTTTATGATACAAACATTTAAACTTCTAGAGTGCCCAGCTGGTGCATACAGAGCATACACCAAGGACTGTCCCATTGATTAGACTGTCTAACCTGCCTGCCTATTCCAGAATCCACTGACAAACTCTTCTGAGTAAAATCCATGCATGCAGACACATCACTTTTCTTGACTTTTACTAAATCTTGAAAGCTGAAGTACTTTGCAAATAAACTTCAAAAGGTTTTGTGGTGACTAATGAGGACATAGTTTGCTAAAAATATGAAGAACTCATGCACTTGAGTGAGCTGGCACAATTTTCTCTTCTGAAACACATTATTTCATACAAGCCTGTATGAATTTACATTACCACAAGTATTCCAATAAAGTGCTGTATTAACCCAACCAACTGAACCTCATTACTGTCCTCTGTCTCAGAGTACATCTTTCCAGGGTTTTAGTCTTCATGTCTTGGTGCCTTTACCCAAAGTAAAGCATTCAGACCCAGGCAGCAGCTTTCTGAGCATTTGTGATCATCTTGACACATACTGGAATGCAATAGACTCAAGAGATTCTTTTCCTGCTTCCTCTGGGACAATGAGAAAAAGCCTCAAGATCATTCATTCAATTAAGTTACTCAAAAACTCTTTAGAAGCAAGGTTTCCAGGAGAAGAATATCAATACCATATTGTGTGAATATTTAACTTTGCATTTTTCTGGAACAAAATGGCCCAATTCTGCTGGGCTTTCTATGCCAGCTTGTCTCTACAGACAGCTGCTCACACATGCCAACCTTTAACAGCTTTTCAGGCTTCCTTTTGACTTGAATTCTCCATTGATAAGACAAGATTTTCAGTATCTTTGAAATCAGGAACAGGGTTTTTTAAGCTGACAGTTCCTTCCACTGTCTTGGCAATGTGTATCAAGACGAGAAGTGGTTATGATGTTTGGTATGGATTTAAGATAAACTAATCATCTGGGAAAAGAATTTTAACACTATATATTACTCAGTTTTCCTCACATTTGGTGCTGACCTTACTCATGTTAAAAAAAGAAGACAATTTTACTGTCTTATTTGTTTGGGAATAATCTAATACTTAGTTATTCTCAGATCTTACTCAATCTCATTTCACTCTTAGGTCATTAAAACTCATGTGGGTCATCAGTCTTTGTAAAATGCCCTGGAGAAAGCTGGTGATTAACCTACTTCCATACTGACCAGAAGCCATCTATAGCTCCTCTTTGTTTCCCTCAGCCAGTTTATAGTCTATAGCACTGCTTTATTTTGGGCTTGCCAACCTTGAGTGCTTAATTTCTTTAGATACCACTGACAAAAGGTTATCAATATCACAGGGCCATATCTGGATTTGTCCACTCTCTAGGTGCAGTAGCACTGAGATGGAAGAGTTGGTTTCTAAGAAGCCTAGAAAGAGTAATTCAGATAACAGAATAGATCCATGAAGTATCATGCAGGTATGTGGAGCATTTCTTTTATTTCCTCCTTAGCATACCCTCTACAAAAGGCACTTGTTTCTTATATCTCCAATAATACTTACTCTCCTGCCTTAGACAGCCTCATGGTATGACAAATGCCAGACATGGAATCCTGTTTAGAGAACTTTAGGAAAGTCTTTTCAAAAGTCTGGATAAAAATCTGGCTGACACAACATTTTCTGCAATTGTAATGGCAGGCTTAAATTCTATGAAATTAGTGAGATTAGATTTTTTTTTTTATGGAAGCTGGAGCGATTTGTATCTATTGTATCATGCTTAGTTTAGTGTTTTGTAGGCTCTGCCTTGCTTTTTCAGCAATTTTTCTGGATCCTAATGTAAGTGCTTTATGCTCCTCAAGTGAACCCCTAATTTTTTTTTTTAAAGAGTGTAGTATTTGTTACAAATCAGGGCTGTTGATAAGTAATTGACTCTAGCATTAAGCTACATTTTTCTCAGCAGCTCAGTCACTTCTCAAACATTCCTGTAATTCTTGTATGAACAGTGGCTAGACCCACTATTTAATTGTAGATTATTCAACTGCTCAATTTTTGAAGACCTCATCTCCCATTATGCCTAGATTTCATTTGCAAAAAAGAAGAGTTATAGTAAGAGAACATGTCTCATCTTCTATGATAGGCACTAATGCAAAGTCATAATTAAGACACTTTGAAATCACATTTCAAACCTGCCTTCCTCAGGGCTTTGACTGCAGTAACGAAAGAAGAAAGAACTGCACTCTCTCCTCTTCTCCACTGGGTGCAGGCAAACATCCTTTGAAGGTGTATCTGCAGCTTAGGCAGAATGCTGGGCTTGTGGGCAGGAAGTGCAGGTTACCTGGCAGAGCTGAGAAATCTTTCATTTTCCAGCTTTTTCTAACCTGTGTGTTTAGAGGTAAAACACCTGTGACCAGATTTGAGGGGAGGAAGAAGTAAAGGTCAGGCTGTGGACCATTATCCTTTGAGTGGCAGTAAGCATGGAAGAAATTGCTTCCCTCGGTTACCATGGCCCTTTGGCAAAGCCCACAGTGCTGTGGGAATGCAGGGAGTCTGTGTAACACTCTCTTCATGTGACACTGTAATTCTGGGAGATTTTTAACTTGCAGACAGGAATTTTGTGGTGGCTGGTGTAGCACACACAGTCTGGCTTTTCTTCTGGCCTCTTTTTGACTATTTCTCTATTATATGGTTGGCTGTGTTTGCAGGCAACAGGCTCAATGATCCATGGACTGCCATCCATTCCTATGGGAAACAATTGGGGACAGCAGTAACAAAAACTCTGCTATTTTAGAGAATTTGGGAGTCTTGTTCTTCATTTCCCCTGTGTTCTGCAAGAGCTTCTGTGAATTCTCTAGCTTCCCCAGCTTTCAGAGGTGTTAAAAGGTTTGCTAGGCTTGCAGACCTGTCTGGGAACTCAGAGACATTGAAAAATAGCAACAGAATGGCCCAATGAAAGAACAAAGGACTGTAAGCCAGAATCTGTCCTTTGCCAGATGGTCATCTTAATGATATTTTGCATAAATGTAGCATTAAGAATTTGTACTTTGGCCTCTGAAGTGGATTCATATCATTAAAATTGCTTTAAAAATGAGAAGCTGAGGATTGAAAAGGTACACTCAGCAGCCACCACATTGCTAAGCACATACAGGAGTAATGCCAAGAATTTTTACACGCAGGTTATGCAGAAAAGGTCTTAGTGGCTACACTGCACTATGGAGATCCTTAGAGTAAACTGTGATGTTCAAAGAGAACACAGTATGTCTCAGCAGCCACACCACAAACCTGAGCTAAAGGAGATTCCTGATTTTAGAGCTAGAGAAGTGTACAGTTACCTTTAGGTGTTAGAGTTTGCTCCATGCCTTATTATAAAGAACACTGTACTACAGTCAAGAGCTACGGCCAAGCATCATGGTAGGGTTCAGCATCAACCCAGGAGCTGTGTTTTACTCAGTGTGCCTCAGCAGGTCAGAAGATTTTTGTGAATATGTTCAGCCTGCACAGTCCATGGACAGATGAAAGCTTGTTTCTGCCCATGCTGCAAGCAGACATCAGTTTAGTTTGCCTATACTCCAAGGCAGTAAAAAGGCCCATGCCCATATAAAATTGGACTTGGAATTACACAGAAAAAAAATCATCTTTCCTTGAATTTCATCATGTATGTCTAAACAAGATACCAATACCTATGCATGATTTTCTCACCCTGTAGTAATGCATTGATATCTGCCCTACAACACAAAGAGTAAGCACATCTTCAATCTAACACTTCTACACTAACCTCTAAGTAGACTTCAGGGTTTCATCCTTCTCATGTGGTAGTGAATATAATTTTGAAAGAATGCAGAACTATGCCCTTAAAGTGTTACTCAGTGAGACATACTGCCAAGAACACTGCAAAATGTCTAAACCCAAACTATTCTTCACTTTGGCTCCTTTATGTTCAATGTCATTCGTCCCTTGGCATTCAAGTACAATTTGATACAAAGGATACTTTAATAAGGATTTAGGGCACTATTTCTGAACCAAAGGGTCACAAACACAGAAGGACAGTGAAAATAAATCAGGGTGACTTGAAGTACTGTAAATTTTATTATATTATAAAACAGAGAGAATGCTGGTTTCCAATTCTACACACATACCCCAGTCATTCAAGGTCAAATAACCCGTTAACCTCTCCAAACAGATGCACGAACATAAGCTTATATGTCCTTCTTGCTACTGTGGATATATTCTTTGTTCTTACATCTACAATAAGTGGAAGGAAATCATAAATAATTGATTAATACTTTGCCAAGTTGAAAAGCTTAGGAACACTGTTCCAATTTTTGTGTTAAGAAGAAAAAAACCTGGGAATATTTAATCTGCAAACAGCTGCTGAATATGGTGAGTTAATAGGAAAGATTTTTCTTTGAAAAAAGCTAGGCTTAAATAACTATATGTGGAAATAATAGTCACTTTTATATTTTGCAAAAAGTACTGTAAAAAGTTTGATGCTCTAAGTATTATAGTTATAAAATCCTCAATAAGCATAGCTTAACAGTGATATACTGCTATGTGCTCCTACTTATGCTAATGGAATGTATACTAAATACTTTACTGAGTACGCTGAGGAAAAAAAAAATAGCATAAAAACAAAGTAAGCAGAAATTATTCTCACATGGCACGTACATCCATTGACCCCACTTCAGCTCTGAAGTGCCTATACATTTGGAAATGCTATTTCAGAGAGACCTTCAGAGAGCCAGCTGAAGATCATGAGACAAATAATGTTTTGTGATTTTACCTGTACTTCCAAAAAAACCAGTTACAAAGTAGCTAAGTACCAGTGAAGTACTGTGACATACTCTTGTAATGCTAAAAAACAAGAAGCAGAGACTTGAGCTTACCAGGGGAGAGCAAACACCTGCTACAATATTAGAAACGTAGGTATTAAAAACAAAGAGGTGAACTTCCCACCATATCACCCATACACATGAATACCTTTGTTTTACTGCTAAACCACAGAGGAAATGGCCTGGTCATGCAGTGGCAGTGTTGCTTTGTTTAACACAAACTACTTCAGGACTATACACAAAAAATACAGTATCATACAGAGTCTGGCATCTGTTTTAGCAGCTGTCACACTAGTCCTGCAAGGGAGCATTCAGAGCTGCAAAAGAGGCCAAAGGGGACTATATTCTGCACAATCATCACCGGGAAAAGAGGGTGCTAAATGGGTATTTGAGTCAAATTTATAAACCAACTTGCTTTAGAACAGTGCTGCTATTTTTAAAATGCAGGAATGAGCCAAGAAACGGTGAAATAATGCATTACAAATTACAGAAAGGTACAGTTCTTCCCTAAGTTTCTCCCTGTGTTTTTAATACTTGAGCTTGAAGGCTGCATTCAGCTTTGGGGTAGGTGACTGCTGCTTTATTTAGAAAAAGAATAAAATGGAAATTGATTACAACAATTCAAAACAAGTGCTTAAAAAAAGTATCATTCCCTGTCAAGGACTGCTTAGTAATTCATAAATTATTTTGGCAGGCAGTAATGAGTAAATGACCTAAGTCTTCACTTAAATAAAACGAGCCATGTCTTTTGGTTCAATGTTTCACATTTTACATTATGCTAATGTCATAAAAGAGTATTAAAATTATGTTCCTCTCTGCCTAAGACAAGGCAGCACCTGATGTTCTCATGTTCTCCAGGTATCTATTGCATAAGTGTAAAAATTTTAGACAGAAGAAACCCAAATGCCAAATTTCTGAAGATTTTTTTATTTACATCATTAATAATTTTTAAATTTAAATTTTTAGAAAAGCAGTGTAAGCCTCTGCATTTACACACGCTACTTTTTTGGCTTCTGATTAAGACAATTCTAATAACAGTCCAATAGCTACACACAGAGCTCTTAGTATAACTCATTTGGATCAGCTGCAGTTTCTCAATATGTTGGAACCTTTTATACAAATTTACACTGTGGGTTTTCATTTGGGTTTTCAATAGGGTGAAAATATGTCTCTTAACCCCCATAGAAAACATATAACAGTGAATAAGCATATGTAGTCCCATTATTTGACTCAACGTGCAAAGTTATGATAATCCCTCACCTCCTTTATGACTTTATCCAAAGTTCACTAAAATATGTGTGTCCAAAGCTGCAGTATCAGTGGAAAAGCCTTAAATTAAATCCATGCAGAAATTAGTTGGCTTCCTGGTACCATCAGCCTGTGTTACTGCTTGTTGTCAACCCCAGCTTCTGGAACATCAAGTTCAGCAAATCTTTTTTTCCCATAATAGCGAATGTTTTAACAGGTCAACAGGGCAGCTTTCAGCACAAAGGCGTGTGATCTCACACTGATAATTCATGCTCAAAGCAGCTTTTTGTGAAGAGATGAAGACGTGCTATCCTCCATCTGACTCCCACATACCACTGTGGCATTCATTCTGCGTGTTATGCCAGGTTAAAAACTAGGGTTTGAACTCCATCCTGGCTTTTATTTAATCCCCCCAGCCCAGACCCCTGTCTCTCGACCCTTGTTTTGGAAGCACACCACTCTTCCAAGGTCATATTAAGGTCTACCAAACACATCAGCAAGGCAAAGGAGCTTGTTTTGGTCTTTATACTCTCAGAACAGGTTTGCCTGCAGCAATTTTGTTTCAAGTATTCTCATTCCCAGGTCAGTACAGTCTATTTTTGTTGTGAATTTACCCTGCCTCCCTGCCACATGTATTTACCCTTGGACAACACCTAGTTCTCAGCCTCACCAGCATTCAGCTGCTACTTTGCAAGCTGTCAAACAACCACTCAGGTGTTAAAAACTCCAACCAAGTCTCTCTAGAGCCTTAATTTAAGTGTTAGCAGGGAGCTGAAAATTAGCAGCAACGTTTCTGCCTGCAGCTACGGGAAAAAGTGTGAAATGACACTTTAATGATTGCTAAGAAAGGGTGGGTAGTGAGTTTGCTACTTGCTCTCCATTTCACCTTCCCTGCCAACTGCCGGATGCATAAGCACTGAGCCTACATTTCTGCAGTTTCTCACACGAGGGTAGGAATCTGAGCTATGGATGCAACTCTGGAAGTAAGTGGCCATGTCAAGTACATTGGTAAAGGCCCAACAACCTGCTTGGGAAGCTCTTAGACTATTCCTGCCACTGCTGACTGCACTGCAAAAAGTTTTACATGCTGCTGGTTTTGAGTGCATTAGTCCACAAAACTCCTTCTTAGCTGTTTCAGAGCAGTCACCTTCTTCAGCCCCTACTGTGTGTAACTTTTCCCTGATCCACCTGGAACTCTTCTATTGGTTTTTTAGAAGCTGTTCAGGCATTTATTTTCAGGTCTCTGTTCTTGGCCTTTGAGAACTTACTGTCTCTTTGGTATGGACTTAGCAGCTGTATCCCATACAACCATAGATGGTGCTTGCTCTGCTGAATGCTTTTAAACCAATTGTGTGTGCTTTTCACTTTCAAATCACCTTCCTGTGTGTCCTTGGTGTACACGACTGCTTCTGTGTCGTGGGCACAGGGCAGCAGCTGGTTCTAATACACAGAGAGTACATCTCAGCATTTGCCTTGATAAGGCTGATTTTCTACCACCAGCTGATCAAATTGGCTACCAAGACAAGATGGGAAATACTGTAAAAGTCAAATTTGCTAATCTGGTGAGGGATCTAACACTCACACCCTTCTGATATTTGCCTGGTTTGCTATTTGCCATCACACTAGTCGAGGTCCATGTGTGTTATGCTCAAAGTGCAGTTATGTGCAACCATGCTGCTCAGATACTGTGTGACCTAAATCCTAACTCCATGCTGTCACCACTCAACAACATCACTCTGCTGCATATCCACCATGAAGGTTTTTCAGCTGGAGTACCAATACACCCCTAACTTCCCATTGCAGCTTTCTTTCCCTCCTCTCTTCTTCTGCTTCATCTTAAATCTGAGGGTCTTTGATGGTCAGTTTAGCCATGTCATAACTTCTTAGTGGCACAGTAGCATTTTGCCAGCAGACAAAATGAGTTCTGATTTGCTTCTGTGCTGAGAGCCTATCATTCAGATAACAGTATTTGACAGACTGTATTACCTCTGGTCCCACCTAAATTGCTAGTGGCCATAGCCAATGCGTAGGCAGCACCCACTGTTGGGCTTTCAGGACAATCTGTGTTGGCTATTTGGCCAGATGCACATTATGATTAACAGCACAGGGAATGATCTGCTGGCCAGGGAGGCTCTAAACACACTGAACACTGCCAAGTTTGTCACAGCTTGGTTTGGCCACTTGTACACATACTAAAAATAAAATTACGGCAGTAGACACCAGTAAAAGCAGTTAACTTCTGACAAAAATCTGAGTGACAAGTATAAAAATCTCACGTCAAAAAATTTAATCTAAGACATCACAGGTCCAGCTGAACTCTGAGCCCAGGAGCACTTTCCATCTGCTGGCTCTGCTGTGCACCTTGGCTACATGACAGCCCAAGGCTGATGATGAAGTTGGGATGGGGACAGTCACCCTTTGCCCTGGCAGATCTGTACACCCGGGGTTAAGGCTGCAGGACACAGAACTGAACATATCCCTCCTGTGGTTTAGGCTCTGTGTAACAGAAAATGGTGCAGGAAGCAACAAAACCCAGGAAATTCATATCTTCTGCAATTCATATCTTCTTCATAACCAGATTTCTCTACATGAATCTTGATATCTCTTAATTACAGTGTGCAGTTTTTCATAACAGAGAAGATACTTGGGATACTAGAGGGACACTAGGTTTGGTGGAGTACGGGCAACTTTAGAGATAACATGAGCAACAACCCTCAAAATATGAGGCATTTGAGAGGTATTGGAGTAAGTGTCTGTAGCAATTTATGAACAGATTCAGAGATGATGGTTCACAGCTCACCTATAAAACTGTAAACAGTTTTGAGAGATAGATTAATTCCATGGAACATCTTGGAAACATAGTGTTCAGCTGTGATAGTCTAAAAGTTAGATGTATTTGTACCATCTAACACAAATACATCAGGGGAAAAAAATATTTTTACCGGAATGAATAATCACTGCACCGTGTTTAGTAGTGCAATTCTCCCTTTAATTGTCTATTCCCTACTCCTGATTGTTTCAGTGATTCAAAAATAAATATCAAAGAATAAATAAAGTGGATGCAAGAGATTTCTTAATACATAATGACAAGGCTTCACTTTTTAGATGAAATCTCAGACAATTCAATCCTTACATAACCAAGAGTCTTATGGCAATTTGGGAATTGCTGTAGATGAAGTCTGATTTCTCTCTCCTCTGCCTATCCTCACCATAGCTTAATCATATTCTATTTCTGACTTAAGTTACAGCACTTCACTGACAACACAACGGGCACTGATAGTATCTTGAAGACAAAGGAAAACTCTCTCTCTGAAGCACTGCAAAACTGAGTCATGCATAGTAATACCCATTTTTAAAAAAAAGCAACTCATCATTTACACATGAATTTCAAAGAAGAAATAATTTCGGTGACTAAAGGGTACCCCATCCTTAGAAATGTTCAGGAACAAGCTGCTTAGGGCTTTGAGAAAAATGATCTCATGAAAGGTGTCCCTGCCCATGGCAGTGGGGTTGGAACCAGATGATCCTTAAGATTCCTTCTAACTCAAAGCATTCTGTGACTGATAATATGCTTCTGTGATTCAAAACAAACCCTGCCATTTTTCTCTTTGCATGGGTCCCAGGAAGGCAGTGGTGTTTTGGGTACACTCACATCATAGTCTCATGACATTCCTCTACTCATCATGTATTGTCTGAACATACTGAGCACCAAGGAATGTCTATTAGGACAGGGGGGCATCAGAAAGCTCACCCATGCTGACCATCCTTACAGTTGAGTACAGTTGAGTACAGTTGATATACAATGGATCCTACATCCTATAGTTTTTCCCTCAGAAGCATTCAGGCTGTGCCCTTGTTCTCTCCCCTGCCTTTGCTCAGAGTAATCAGAACCAGTCCCAATCTCTCTTTTCCCTGATACACTGCATGCCTGTGATTGAGGTGGAATTTGCAGTAGTCTGCTCATACACACCAACTGGTGGCAGGAGAACTTCTTCTTGGTACGATAGACTTTGCATCATTTCTATCTGAACCTGAATTAATATACTTAATAGATTCTGCTTCCATCACACTTTACACTTAGTGATATAATGGTTTAAAAATAAAGTTTTGAATTTTATGGAACTTAGAATTACAGAAAAGCTTCTAATTACCACTTAACCTTGCTATAGACAAACGTATCTTTTAAAACCTGAAGACACCACCATACCCACCTAGTTTTGTTTCCTGAATAACAGAAGCTAAAAAGATCACCAAGCAATTAGCTGGGAGGCCTAAATTTTTTCCCTCCAGGAACTGTTTTCTCCTGTTATTTAAGTACAGACACTGCAGTGACATTGAACTCAGTCTGATATGATTTTTATAAGCAGCAGCTGTCTCAGTGCCTTGTCATTACCCTGTGATTGGCAGGAGGAATGCAGCTGGTCCAGCGTGAGGCAACTTGACAGCAGTGCAAAAGGGGCAAGAGCCCGATACACCTCCATCATTATCATTATCATCATCATCATTATCATCCAGGAAACTGCATCCTGAAAACTCACATCCTGAATAATAGCCTCAAAAGCCAGTTTAGCACAGCAGTGGCATCTGAGGTAGCAAACCCAGACCTGAGCAGACACACCTGAGCAGCCTGAAGAAGACACAGACCATAAAGAGAGCTTTAAGAGGACCCATGTCATTGGTGTAAACAGGTGGACAACAAGTGCCTTCTCTTAGTTTTTGAGGAACACATATTTTTTTATCAGTGATCTAATTACGCTCTTATTTAAGTACAAATGAAACTCTGAGCCATGCTCTCATTAAAGAACAGTTATATTCCTATAGTCTTTAGGTAAGCAGCTAATTTTAAATGGCTGGTGCATAAATCAATTACATTAATTTTAATAACATTTCATTTAGAGGTCTAGGAGAAAACTAAATGAGACCAGTTAAATAGATAATGTTATAAACATTCTTTTCATTTACTGATTTATTAGAGACATTCAATGTTATTCAAGTAGCTCCCTTATTAGAAAGGCTGCATGGTATGAACCATGGTCATGTGTAGCAGCAAACCAAGAGGCTTTCTCTCTTCAGTGATCCAGCTACAGGGCACTGACATGGGCACTGTGGGGTGAGGTCTGATCATCACTGAGGATACTAAAAGTGGATTTTCTCATTCATCCCTAAAGCTAAAACCAACTAGACAAGTGTAACAAGCTCCTTGATGATACTTCGCTTTCTAATAGTGCTAATTTAAAAATTAGAATTCTTGACTGGGTTTTGTTACTGCCTTTTAAAGCAGTAAATAGAATATAAGCTACTACTGACCCCTGAAACAGAACTTTTAGGATTAAAAATACTGCTTTTGTTTACAGTTTTTCTTAAATGTATCATGGAAAAATACAAATATTTTATTATTTTAGTTCTGAAAGTCTTCTGAAACTCCATACTTGTTTTGCTATCTCAAATTTTGAAAAATATATTTTACTGAAGGGTTTTGTTTTCATTTTCTGAACTTTGCTTCAAGACATCTAATGGACTGATAATGTAAACAAGATCTGCTGTGATATAAAATCAAAGAATAAGATATGCAGTTAGGGCAGTAATATTAATTAGGTTTATGTTACAAAATAAAAAAAAATATTATCAGCTTGGACCAGTTTAAAAGTTTTTTCTCTGCAAAATATAAGATTCAAATTTATATGTCAAGTCAAGGATACAAATGTTTCCTGCAGCAAAACCTCAAATCCATGTGTCCACCTCCCAGTGGAATGCCCTGCCCACCAATCGACTGAATCACAATCTGTATACCCCTGGATATTCAGTGTGTCCAAATCACAAGGTCTCATCTGGTTGTACTTTCAATTACTATGGCATTTTCAAACAGGGGAATCTACCAGAGAAGAGGAGGCACAAGATTCAGATAGTCCTGCACCCTCTCTCACAATGTTTCTCATATTAAAAAAATTTCTCTGGCTCCTGCATAGCAGGATCAGTCTAAGTAGCATGTCAGATATGGTCTCAGTTGCCTCAATAAAACCTTTCCATCCTAATTTGATTTTTCCTCTCATGGGTGTTGCACATTGACTCGTGCAATGATTCCCCCGCAGTTTTTTAATTAGAGCCTAATCTTACCTTCTCACACATGGCTAGACTTCCCTGTACTCATAAACTGCAGCCAGATATTTGGCAACAGTGGTGACTTTGCTGATATAAGCACTTTTTCCTCTTTAGCACCTCTCTAGGGCAGGATGTGCTGTTCAATTCCCTCCAGTCTTGCTGCCACTGCCCTGGTCAGCCACTCAGCAAAGGGAACCAGGACAATGAAATCCATGGTCCAGGTCAACTCACAGCCAACATACCCAGCAGGAACTGGGGCACAGGGGAGAAGGAGCAGGCAGGTATAGATGATGCAACATACTCAGTTCTGGGGAAGGACGTGCCCCTTCATCATGGGTGAGGAAAGAGGAATACAGCCAAGAGCAATTCCTTTGGGCCAGTTACCAGTTTGTGTGAGACTAGGGCACTGTGAGGTTGATAAATGCTCCTCTGGAGACAAGGCTCCATTCCCTGTTACTCCATTACTCCAGTTAACTCTTATCATCAACAACTTGTTCAAATTAAACATGTGCTTCTAAAGCAAATAAGAAAAAAACAAGGGGAGTCTAGATCTTCTCTCAGGTAGGTTTTTATAACATTCAGTGGGATGAGAATCCATGTACCAAGTGCAAAACAGATTATATTGATGGTAAATTATGTTAGTATAAGACTTTTTTTTAAATTACTACCTTCTAAATTCTTCTACTGCTACTACTCAGAGAGAAAAGAAAGTATTACTAGGCAGATTCTCCTGAGTGTCTATACAGCTCCCTCTAATGCACAGGGGAAATGTATATCTCTCTTCACACCACTTTTGAAATTTCAAATTTTCCTTGAGTTAATTGCTATATTTAAAAGGAAGATTTGTATTATATTAACAGACCAAACTTCCCCTAGCATCTTTGGCAGCCTTTTAGATTTCATATTCACATTCTGTAAGCCCTAAAAGTATGCAGGTTACTTTACTGGAACAAAAGCATTTGTGTTTCTTTGGGACTCTGCCTGCTTCTAGTTCAGAGCATGAAGCATGTAAACCACTTGTAACAGCCAAAAGGGAACCTAAGCAAGAGTGAGGATCATTCAGAAAGCTGATACAGACATAGAACACAGATAATCTCCTTTCCACCATGAATGTCCTGAAGGCATCTTCCGGTAAGTAATATTCATGGGAACATCTTCAAATATACAACTACATGACAGGTTCCCTCTGAGAAGAAGCATCTCTGGAAAGGAGGAAGAATTATCAATCAACAGTTTTTTATTAATGCAGAATGGAAATTGTAGCAAAGTGGAGCAATCTTCTGTCACACTATCACTGTCATCCAATTTGTGCTATGGGCTAGAGGTTTAAGTATCATATATAGGAAAAGAATGTATAAGAAAAGGATGTTAACTGTATTAGAGATTTGAATCACATGTATTGTAATCAGAATATGCACTCAAATGCCATACTTATGTGCCTTCTGCGCAGTAGGAGATGATGAAATCCACAGCCTGCCTGGCTTGACACTTGCTGAAGTGTTCAGCTAGGAATACTGTCCCAAGTGGTGATAAAACAAATAAGGGAGAAAATGCAGAATAAGCCTAGAGTAGATGAGGGGGAAAAGTGACTGATACAATGAGAAAGTGAGGCTGTCAGGGTCCATAAGCACAGTATACAAACCAAGTTTAGGAATACAGTCAGCCATCAGGCCAAAACCTGCTGTTCACAAAACTTCAAATGGGAAAGAATATTCGAAAAAAGGAGCTGAGCTTGGAAAAATGAGGTAAGGCAGCAATGGATCTATCTTAACACTTGCAGAAGGCAAGATAAGGAGCCAAGAGGAGGAAGAGGCAGTTTGTGATGTTCAAAAGAAGCAGGTCAGAGCAGATTCCCAGGCAACCCACAAGTTCCCAGCATGTCTTTATTGTGACAACAGTGCTTAGGGCACAGCTTCTCTCCAGAGAGTTCAGAAGTCAGTAACCTGGGGAGTGATTGCCCTCAGCCAGCAATAGCTAATTACAGAGACCATTCAAGGCATTCATTGACATATGCACCAATTTTTATTTTATTTTTTTTGCTAAGTTGCCTCTAGTAATTTTACAGTTTTCCCAGACCCACCTTTTGAAATTCCAATAAGGAATGGACACAAAAGGCCTCATGACCCCAAAACCTTATTGTTCCCAAAAGAACAAAGGTATAGTTTTCTCTCAGTTCAATCTATAGTTTTGTCATTTTTATATCATCCTATACTTTATTGCATAATCCTGCTGTGAGTCACTACAATTCTAAGTAGCCTCCAATGAGAAAATGAGTAAAAATCTGATTTAATGGTTTCTATTAAAAAAACCAGTATTGTAAGCATCCTTCTGTACTATTTGTTAACCATAACTGGGAATTGATTTTATCACAACCTAGCACCCAGTGCAAATTCTTGTGCATGGAATTTTTAGTAAAATAGCCTAGACAGCAATAACCTAGTGTTGGACATATTTCCTAGTGCTTGAATTGGTGAAAAGAACATTTATGAGAATACTAAAATTACAATATACAAGGGAGAGACCAAAACAAAGCCTTGTTCTCTTCCAGCAAAACACCAAATGAAGCCTTTTAGAGAACAAAAGCATTGATCTTCTCATGCTTTTTTTTTCCTGACTTAGCTGCTTTTTGTTTTTTCCAGAACTCTACTGTCAATTTGCATTCTAAAGTTTTATGTGAGAACGCTTGTCTCAGAATGGAAACACCAGGCAGCCTGAGTTTAATGCAGCATTCCCATGCCTTTCAAAATATTTTTTTCTTTTTCCTTTCCTTAGGTCCATCTTAATTGCTAATTCCATTTGTGATCAAGTATTGCCTATTTACAGAGCATTTTTGGTGCACTGTACTTGTGTCCTGACCTGACCTAATTTTCATAGAATCATAGAGTGGCTTGGGTTGGGAGGAACCTTAATGACTATCTAGTTCCAACCTCCCTGCTATGGGCAGGGACAACTTCCGCTAGACCAGGTTGCCCCATCGGAAACAGAGCCCCATCCAGTCTGGCCTTGAACAGTTCCAGTAATTTTGTGTTACATCTTGATGGTCCTTAGTGTCCTGGGGTTATTCAGAACACTGCACTTTTGGAAGAAGCCAACAGGCATTTTGGAGAGTGCCTGTTCACAAGCACCTGAATGCTCTGCACCACATAAACTTAAGCATGTGCTTTACTGACAGAAGACCTGCCTACAGCTCAGATTTAAACAAACACATCAGCTGTGAGGGGGCTTCCCTCCTTTCACTGCATGGTTGTGTTGGTCCTCCACTCTCCACACTTCTACTCTGCTGCTTAGTCATGGATAACACTGCTTTTCCAATCACATTAGTTAAGCCATATTTTAATAATTACAACTATTTATGAAATGGAGCAGGCTTGGGGTTGAGTCTTAGATTTGCATTTGCTGTGTCATTGTGAGCAAGGGTGCTGCCATGGCTCTGTCTCCTTGTACAGAAAAATGTAAGGATAAACACTACAATTTTATGAGGGTTGGAGCAGGAAAAGGCTCTACTAGCTGAAATAAATTAAAAACTAGAAAGCTGCCAAATCCAACTGTGACTCCAAAAAATCTAACCCAAATGTGTTTCTTGAAAGATTTATTAAGTATTTTGGATGTTTGTTTCTATCAATTTGGCCAAAGGTTTGACTTGATGATCTTGGAGATCTTTTCCAATCTTAATGATTCCATGATTCAATTCTGTGATTGTGTGCTGTGTTGCCTGGAAAGAAAAATGCATGTCTGTGCTTCCCATGGGTTCAAATCACTTCATGGAGAAGTGGATCTAAGCTCTGCAATCAAAATTAGCTCTAAAAAGTACAAGATCCATTGTAAGCCTGAAATTAAGCATTCTACAGCAGGAATGAGAAAAAAAAAAAAAAAAAGAGAGATAGCAGGGTTTGTCATTTGTCTATATCAAAGACCATTACTTGTTTATCACTTTATACCAATGCTCATTCAAAACAAGAATTACTCTAAGTTGATTGTACGTGGTTTTCCAGGTAAATTATCCTCATTCCTTGTATTTTATGTGATATAATTTTCCTAATCTACAAATTTAGTAATTAATCAAGCATAAATCACATAAATACTCTGTTTTATACTCTAAACTAAACAACTAATTTCTACTCTACTGTTTTTTGATCATGCTATATC
Source organism: Urocynchramus pylzowi (assembly GCA_013397555.1). Taxonomy (NCBI): domain Eukaryota; kingdom Metazoa; phylum Chordata; class Aves; order Passeriformes; family Fringillidae; genus Urocynchramus; species Urocynchramus pylzowi. The sequence continues at coordinate 1,221,171 of VZRH01008255.1, forward strand.
TATAGTTAAGAATGATTAATTTTGTTTTTTCCCCTGTATGCTCACTTCTTCCTCAGAAGCAGTTTTGGTTTTTCTTTTACCCTGTGGTTTACAAATAAACTTTTCACTTGAGCAGAAGTTAAGACCATGAAAATCTCCTTTTAAGAAGGTAGCTTATCCAGAAGGAGCTCCATCTCTAACCAGTGCACAATTGGCTCATCTCAGATGCAAGGCAGATAAACACATTTGGATAACATTGTGGGGGGATGCATTTGGAAAAAGAGTGCAATGCTGACACTAAATGAAAGAACTACTGCAGTCCTAAAACAATTGGTAGATTCAGCCTCTTGATAAGTTGTTTTAAAAGTGATTTAATGGAAACACTTAAAGAACATCGTGCCAGATTAATTAGGGGTTGCCATATGTATCTATTAATTGTAGTAGAACTCTATCTCTCCATCTTATTCTAATGCTGTAAGATAAATTTGAGTAATAGGTGTAGGATTTTAATTTTGTATTATTTTAACTCATGCTGACAGGAACTGGGATCCATTTCACCAATTTTTCAAAACTGTATTAAGTAAACTATGGTCCACAAGGGCTTGTATATGGCAGAAAAAAATGTGCAATGAGAAAACAATTCAAACAGTCTGGCATCAGATCAAATGCTGGCAGAGTTGGAAATAGACCTCAGGTCTCTAACATCCCACTCCAGGCTTGTACCATCTCATCTCTCCTGCCTCATTTATTTATACTATTTTTTTCTTTTCTGCTGTTTAAATGAATTACAGAATCTACATCTATAGCCGAACTTACAAATTTGGTATATCATTTTAATAAGAAATGTTTAAAAATTTCATTTTAATTGTCAGTGGTCATACATCTTGCACTAGCTCTCTTCCTTCCCTGAGCACAAACATACGCTGCTTTCATTTGTGTAAGTTACTGATCATTCATCTAAGGCTGGAAAGGCAATAATGGCACTCATGATAACAAAAATCAATAGAGCTGTAAATAAGCTTTGCTACATCTCCCAACAATTTAAAGTCATTCATTTATCTGGAAACATAATGCCAGCCAAGGAAATACAGTGGTTTCTACACTAGCTTCTACACTTTTCCTGTATTTGTACCCATCACCTCCAACATGTGGGTCAGAAGAGAGGACTCTGTAGACCCTCTAAAGGCAATGAACATGCTTCCAACCCTATTTCACATAATGTGATGATTTTACTGAATAAACACATGGAAGAAGATAATCGGTGTGTAACCATATGTGGTGGTTTGACAAGGAAGGAAGTTTTTGGGAAAGTAATGGTCAAACCAATCAGTGGCCAGAGGTGAATATTGGCACCAGGTGTGGCCACTAGGACCTGGACACACCTTTGAAAACACACAGGGGTTAAAAGCAGAGCATTCCCAGGGGAACTTCCTCT
>VZRH01008255.1:1223260-1253014 GCA_013397555.1 Urocynchramus pylzowi
TTCCGGGGGGAGGCGATGGCTGGGAGCCACGAGGAGTGCAGTGTGTCAGAGGAAGATGTGGAAGGAACAGAGATGGATGAGGAGATCTCTGTTCCTGAGAGCCCCAGGCCCCAGGGGAAAGAATATGGGGGGGACTGCTGTCCCAAATGTGAGACTGTCACTCTTCTGGAACTGGGCAAAGCATCCTTAAAAAAGGACACCCAAGAAGCAGTTTGGATCCATGGTCAGTGGTGAGAGCACTGAACATGGAAGGAAGATTTGCACCCTGGCAGATTTTCCCTGGATGGCTGCCAGGTGTGCCGATGGAAGCGCAGGAGGGTTCGACCGTGCTTCCGGGGGGAGGCCTGTGGTGCGAGAGGGAGACTCCTCTCTCCTGATGAACTGGGAGGTGTAAAGAAGAGATGGTACTGGGCAGAGAATTGAGTGTTCGAGGGGTGGTTGCTGGATTGGGAAGGTAAAGCCTTGACTCATGGTGTTGATGGGAGAAAGGGGGGGGAGGAGGAGTGGTTTGAAGACTTCCATTGTAGACATTGTGTGTGTATGTGTTTTTTTCCCTTTTGTGTTTGTAGAAGATGTAATAACGTTGTATTCCTTTACCCCTGGGATGATGGAGCCTGCTTTGCTGTATTTTGGGTCACATCTCACAGTAGCCATTCTGGGAAATGTGCTTTCATGGGGGCACTGTCATGGGCATCAACCCATGACACCATATATTCACAGGGACTTCTTCTTTCCTTTACAGCCTGCCTTTTAGATCAACTCCTTTTTCCATGCTCCCAGCCATGTTTTCCAAAGGCCTCCAGGAAGAACAGAGTAAGTAATTTAAATAAATTCCAATCACATTTTGCCCTATGGATGGACAGTCAAAACAGTCAGGACACAAAGAGTTTACACTGCTAGCATTAAAAGGTGAAACATCAGAGTGTAAAAGGACAAGGCTTCACAAGGGAAAGAAAGCATTTGAAAACTAAAACTGCTGCTCAAAATGTGCTAAAATGGAGACACTGAATTTGAACCCTTTCAGAAAGGCAGTAAGCAGAAGGGGAATCTGACAATCTGACTGGAGTAGTCCTGGGTAGGAGGAGACTCAACTATTGCAGAGGTAGTAAGGTCAAATACATTGGCCATGGACTGCCCCACTTTTCATTTTGCCTCAAGAAAACCAAAACACACTGTGGAATGATAGAATACTGCATCAAGAGACAAGACAGGCGAGGAAAAGGCATGATATTTTGAAGTCTTCCAAATTTCTGAGAAAAGTAGTGCTGTAAACCATATCCCATACAATTTAATACATTCAGTTCAGCTCTTTTGATCAAGAAACAGAACCTTGGAGAATTTCCACAGGCTTTCTAGCAAGGAATAGCTCCTAATTGCCAATTTTTTATACTTTAGTTGAAATTGACTTTTTTCTTACCACAACATGAAGTTCCAGCTCCTCATATACTTTTGCAGAACAAGTTGGACTCTGTGGGGTTCAATAAATACAAGGGAAAAATGTGAAGCATTAGAAATCCTGATAATCTTGATGTGTTTCTCAGAAGACCATGAAAGAAAGCTGGATTCGATTGCTTGCCAAAGAACAGAGGAAAAGGTCTTTAAGCTAAATCTTCCTGGATCAAAGATGACATCTGACCACTGAGAAACAAATCCTTTGCAGTTTAGTAAGTAGCAAAAGCCTAAATAACTCCACCAGAGCACCATATATTAACACACATCTGACAACTTTGCCAACAGGAGCTCTTACCATTTAATCATAGAGGAATTTTGGGCTTAGCCTCCCAGGCAGAGATATAAATATTTTCTGAGAAGAAAACCTGAAATTTCTATGCAGAGTGCACACGTACTTTGTTTCCCTATATCTCTCTACACACAGTATAAAGAGACCTGAACTACATCAGGTATTTTCAGTCTGGGACTGAATACACAACCTCAGCTTTCTGACGTGAGACTCAGACTGCTTGTATTAATTTAAGCTTGATGTTCACAGTGGCTGAGTTCCCTCAGCTTCATCTAGAGTTAAAGTGTCCAACACTCATAAATAAATAAGCAAGTAAATCAGATTCCCATGGTTGATCATAGTAGTCAGATTCACTAGTAGACATGATAGCAGATACTTTCCCAGTGTAGGTATCCACAAGGAACAGCTTATCTCCTAATCTAGGAGTCATTAAATGAGGAAGATTTAACTGGAAGAATGCTCGTGTCGTAGATACCTACAAACACATTTGTCTTGGAGCTCAGATGCCCTTGTAAATTGGCACTGACTCTCTATAGAGCCCATAAGAATACTCATAGAATTGAGAATGCATTCGTAAAGGATTCATGTTACCAATCCTCAATTACCCCTTTGCAGCACCATTACCAGATTAAATATGTGATATTATATGCACTCTTCATTATGTTCAATGCTATCCTTTATTCTATTTATAGGCCAAAATCTGAATCTGAAACAGACATATCAATTTCTGGGAAGCCTTGTAATAATTTTAGTGACTGAAATCTTGATAAGGGTTAGGTGTGGGGGAGGGGAAAAAACAGAAAAGGAAAGAAAATGAAAGAGTTTGACAGCAAAATCATTCTACAGGCAAGACAATGGGAATACTTCTACAAATTTATAAACCAGATTAGCTTTTTTTCAACTGCCAGCATGAAGCTGTGTCTAGCACCCAAAACCTAGATTTGAGGGACCTTGTAGTATCAGTTATTCTCAAATAAAATTTCATCATAGGCACCACCCTAATACAACAGAATTTAATGTATGCACCATTTCACATTTCCTCCCACACATATTAGCGTGCATGGCTTATGCAATGTCCCTCACTTCAGAATCACCAAGCCAAAATTGCTCAGCTATATGTGGCTTGGAAATAGCTCCAGTGTGGCTCCAGTTTGGGAGATATAGCCTGCAATTAATAAATGGTATGCCTGACAGGGCAGTTACTGGAAACATTTTATTGTTAAGGCCCAAGATTGCAGCCTAGCCGTGCCCTTGAGGCAACCTTTGGCGACTGGCTTGATACTCCTGGGGCAGTCTTATGTGAAGCAGTGTAGGCTGCTTCTCAGCATCCCTGCATCTGCCTGCTGGCCCAGCATTTAGCCCAGAGAGTACAGAAAATCTGAAAAGCCAGGAAAACTTCAGCTGATGGTTAAACTCAGTATGAACAGCCTAACTCCAGGAGTGGAATGAAGGAGTTCATGAAGGAGGAGGTGAGAATTAGAAAAGGTTGCATGAGAATTCAAGTACCAACCAACCAACCAATCAAAAAAACCCCCAAACCCCAAGAAACAGAACCAAACCCTGCTGAGAAACAAAATGAAAGAGTATACCTCTACTTTTTGACTTTATGAATATTTTAGTGCATGTGATACAAAAAATCATCTTGCTGAATTGGGAGTTATTGTGTCAACATTTAAAGAACAATTTAGATCTACATGCAGCTTTTGCCTGTATGATCCAAAAGTTAATGTCTTCAGCTAACCTCAATTGCTCTGAAAACCAAGATGATGGCTCCTCAGAGCTTATTTTCATCTAGATTGCATGAGTATTTTGATAACTACAACCCTGACATTATTTTGGTATGTACTCCTCAAATACAAGTCCCAAAAGAAGCTAAAAGGTCAGGCTCAGGAGACAGTGAAGGGACACAGAGGATCAAGGCTGAGACAAAGCTATTTAATTCTATGAGAAAAATGGTACATTTAGGAAAAACAATAGATGTAAAATTTTGCCTTTTTGACCTGTTCCTTCCTGCTTGTTACAGTCTAATGAGGAGAAAAGCTTTCTTTTGAAGAAGCTGTTCTCTGTAACTATATTTTCACAGAAATCATAGATCCGTGAAAAATCTATAACCAAAAGCCTCTTCAATAATACATTTGCTAAACAGGGGGTCCCATTATCTATTGACCTAGGTAAGTAACAGTGACTCATGTGTTTCCACCCTGTTAGAAGCTTTGCTCAGGCCAGTAATCTGGAAAGAATTATTCACAGAGAAAATCAAAGACACTGCGCGGTCATCTCTTAACAGTCAGCTCTGTGTCATCACTGCACAGTGTGAGAGCATGACTGAGTGATCAGGGCTGGGAGCTCTAGAAACATTTTCTTTCATTTTGAAGAACCTGTGGCTACATTTGTACTAGAAAATAATGTGGTCTGAGACCTTACCCATACAAGTGTCCTTTAGCATTGTACTAGTGACCAGTCACATCAATCAATGCCTGTCCTTGATCTTGTATGGAAGTGACAGCTGGCCCACGCCAAAGCTCTCAGGGATGAGGCTCATGGTGAGGGCAACCCCATGCTTGTGCTTTGGTCTTGCTTCATTAAGAGTATGTACACAGCCAGTGCAACCTTGTATCCAGCTCCTGATGTCTGACAAGGACATTCCACTGGCATCTTGAGGTGTCACCCACCTACTGTCCAGCTTCCAATACTCCTAGATCAGGAATGTTCCCCGGACACCTATGTCTCCACCACTGATGAGCTGAAAAGCTATTTAAACTTCATTTTAAATATTTATACTTCAGCTCCCATAGCTCTGCCCCATGACTTGAGACACAGAGAACCAGGGAGACTTGGAAGGGGACCATGGTTCGGGTGGAGGAACATATTTCAACACGAGTGATCACTACTCCTCCTGTGGGCATGCCTTGAGGGGACCTTAACATCCTGCATGAGGTATGTCACAGCTGGGAGGAGGGACAGGAAGCTTGCCACCCAAGGCAGAGCAGGGAATACAGGTAAATAAATGCAAATAGCTAAGAGGGAACATGAAACTGAACTGGTTTTGACAACAGAGCATGGGCTACTTAAGTACTTGATCTGAATTAGATGATCAGTACCAGCAGTTTCAGATGCTTGAGGACAAGATGTGAAGACAAGAGATATGACATCCACCTTGGCTTACCAGCCACCCTCACAACCTCAGGTACTGAGGCACTGCCCCCTCTCTTGTACACTTCTCTCCCATTTGACTTCTGACTCACTTACAGGACTTCCATCAGTTAGACATATTTTGAACACCTTTCCTTGGAATTCCTCCTGTGCACATACCGTGCCACTGTATTGAAGGCAGCAAAGGTAAGTTTTTGCAACAGGGAGTAAAATAACAGTTAAATGCCAGTAAATATGGACTTTGGGACCAACCTGCAAGAGCTGTGTGGTCATTGTGCACATATGTGACCAAATGGATAGGATCAAGCAGTTGAAATCAACACAATTGCTAAGGCCCAATCTACAGTGGACCAATTTCACAGTGCCACTGTGAAAATATGTGGCACTCAGGTTAGCCCCATATCTAGTACAAATGCAGAAACCATCACAAAATAAAACTGTAATCAGGGCAGCTTAATTTGGTAATGAACTCAAATTTACTCGGAGAGCTGCACTCAGCAATTTCCAATTTGACAAAATATTCATGCATAGATATTCCTACCACTAACCCAGTTTCAGCGTAAATGACATTTAATGAAAAATGAGAGCTGAGCAGTAAATATTGATAACAGAAACTGAAAGGGAATGAGGAATACAAAATTAAACTTATCATGAAGGAAAAGCACATGACCTATTTTGACTTTTTTTTTCTTGTACTTTTTTCCTCCTGTGTGGTAGGTGAGAGGAAATCAGAAAATGATCATAAGAAACATGAGAAGCTTTGGAACTTTGTGTGTAGAATAGCTTGAGGGTCACTGCCCTCCTCCCAGCTCTCTGCAGAATTTTGATAATTTGATGCAATCTGGAAGCACTTTGGTGCCAAAGAACAGCGGCTGCCTTCCATTACCCAAGTTTAGTGATCTGGTTTCCAGGTTCAGTGATTCAGCCCTTCCTTGAGATTAATGCTATTCTTGCACTTATTCTTCTTGAGGAAGGTATTTTTCTTGACTGTGATTATGAGTGAGTGAATAATTTTAGGTTACAATTTGTACCCCCATGTACATGTTGCAAAATATCTGCAAGCAGATTGTAATTCCCTTCAGTTTAGAATTCAAATACATTTGATGTATTTTTTTCTTCTGTGGATTAATCATTAAATTATTTGCTGTATTTGATATCCGAACAGTGCGGTTTCACCACATTGGTCAAACAAGTCACAAAATCTTATTTCAGACCTTTTGTGGTGCTAGATCTTCACCTGTGCTAAACAGCAGCCCTGCATCTGTTTAGGCATATTATTTTACCACAGTGCTTTCAAAGAATTTCACTGGTAAAACTCCATTCCTTGGAAGTTGAAGAAGGAGCAAAGGAGGAAGGCAAGGCTGACATGCTTCCTAAAAATCTGGAATAAATGATTGGTGAAATAATTACAAACTAGACTTGAAAGAGGTGCAATTTAAGAATCTTATTCCAAATGTTTGTGAAGACTCCAGCACAGACACCCTCGAACATGACAAGACCAAGGCTCCCAGAGCACTTCCAGGTCAAAGACCTCCCCTGGAGGCAAGAGATCTGCGCCTGACAACACACATAATTCCCAAACGCCTCTAGGTCTGGCCGTCTGACTCAGTGCAGACATCTACAGCATTTCATCTGCAGAATTCAAAAAATCCTGAGCAAATCCACCCTTCACTTTGCTGCACTTTCTTTTCCTTTTTTCCTTTTTGTGGTATATTTTAAGAGTGGCTTTTTTTTTTTTTGGTTCTGTTTGGTTCACTGGGGGGGGGGGGGTTGTGTGTGGGGTTTGTTTTTTTTTTGTTTTGGGGTTTTTGTTTGTTGTTTTGTTTTTTTGTTTGTTTGTTTGTTTTTGTCAGGCTCCCAAAAGAAAAAAATTACCCAATCTCTTCCATCTCCATCACCTCTCTCTATCTGCACTGCTGTCCTGGGGAGAAAAGCACAAGGGAGGAATAGCACCAAGAGATCTTTCCCTGCCACTGGGCTGCTCTGGTGCTGTGCCCAGGATAATGAATCTGCCTGAGAGCAAAGGCTGGTGCAGCCATGCTGCAACCATGCTGTCTGCAAACCCTGAGCAGGTAAAATCTGTCTGGTGTTGGACTAAGTGATCATAGACCTCACAGGAATACATCTGAAAGTGATTACTCACTAGCTAGTGGAAACTTCTATGTGATGTGTAAGAACATAAGAAAGGTAATAGGAAATCCCAGCAGTGGAGGACTCCCACCAGAAAACCCTGTGTAGGGCTAAATGATCACTGTGCCTTGGCTTTCATTGACCTTGGTCCCTGGACAAATTGCAGATGTTTGCAACTTGGAAGGAATTTTGTCGGACTATCTGTTAGAAAGTAATTAATCCTTTAGAATAAATTAAATCAGAGAATGCTACTGCTGTGATGAGAAATAGTAATGCTGAGTTTCTTTAGATTAAAAAAAAAAAAAAAAAGCTGGGGTAAATACATTCCTCTACATATTAATGAACTGTCAGGCTGTGATAGGGTCCTTAGTATAAATGTGTATTTGGCACTTGTCCTAAAGTTGAGTATTATTTAGCATTCTATTCTATTCTATGTTTTATTTGGGCACATCTACCCCAGAGCTGCAGAAAGAGAAAGAGCCCATGATGAGTGAGATAAAAGCTGGCACCAGGCACAGAACATAAGCATGAGCACCATGTATGCTTAAGAACCAAAGAACTCTCAGGACACACTGCTGTCAGTATGGATTTTCTTTTTTTTATCCTCTGCCAGATGGAAATGGGTGCTCTTTTTCGTCAAAGTGATTTTAGAGAGTTACTGAGCACCATACTATAGCACAAGCATTTGACTGGAGTAGACTGTTTCTTGTTTCAGGGTACAAACTGTCTGCCACTGCCTCTTATGCATCCTCCCCTGCAGTCCTTTTTGCTCTTCTCAGGAGGGAAGTGACCCAACCTGACTGCCATATCATCAAGAATTTTTTGTTCATTCCCTTCAGTTATTTTTCATTTCCACTTCCATACGGGCCTCCACATCTTTCCTTCTCTCAGTTCTATCATGTTTTAAAAAAGGAGTAGGAAACCTTTACTCATGAGGTTGTGCATAAGTGGTAGTCCAGATTTTTTGGCTTTCTCTTTGTTAATGATTGTATTATAATCACTTTTTTTGCTGTGTTTATTTACTGTACCCATAGCACACATCTTTGTAGAGACGTCTCTGGTACACAAATACTTGTTAAAGAAGTAACTGTAAGATTCAAGTTGACATTGCAAACATGCATTTTCAGAAGCATTAATCACATCAAGGATACATTAATTATTTGCTACCTGGCAGAAATCACAGGGCTTGCTAATACTCATTCTAACATTCAGTTTCTTGACAAATATCTACCCACAAATACATTTATTTAGATTTTTAAATCATCTTTAGGTAAAACACTAGGCGTATCAAATGGAAGCCTTGGCTAAACACAAAACTAAACAACAAGCAATATCACTTTTAGAAATAGAGTAATTGACAAGTTGGCTCTCAACTGCCAAGAATATATTTGTTGTGGTGAAGCAACACAGTTTTCCTTCAAAAATGCACTTATAAGAAATTTATCAGTTTTGTGAAATTATGTTGTTTGTCAATGTTGCTTTTCAATGAAAGAAAATCAAATGTCAAATTTTGATAGTACTTGATTCCGGCTTTTAAACTTTTAAACTTTAATACTAATTAGATGCCTACAGCTGATGTAATTTTTAAATTTTATATGGATGCTGCACTAATGAAAAAAACTCCAAACCATCAGCACTTACACTGGAAATAATGAGAAGAAAAAGGAATGTCTCTTTCACAAGAACCTGAAATTTGGGGTTTCTTTCCATTTCACATTATCACAAATCTGCCAGCAACCTACGCTCCAAATGTTGGAATTATGCACAGATTTGAAATGTCTATTTCCTACCAGCTCTGGTTCCTATTCTGTGTCAGTCAAAGCCTTCAATGAGCTAACCACTGCTCCCTTCACAAGAAAAAGTCCTGAGAAAGAAATAACCAAGCCTTTCACAGGTAACAGGGAGTGGCACAGTTGGACTTCAACTACAGGCTTAACACAGATTCCAGCTCCTCTTTGGGAACTCCCTGCAGCCCAACCTCTGGACACCACAAGTGTGTCTTCTCCAGCATGAGACGCAGACAGAGCTGTTGACAAGTAGGATTTCCTGATGGCAGGAAAGGGATATTTTTTCCTGTTGTTGTTGAGTCTTATTTTGGTCAAAATGAGACTAAATGCAAATGTTTCTGTATTTCCAGAGAACCAGAATTCCCCTGAGCCTTGCAGCTGCTTGGTGAAAGAGACTTTTCCATCAGACACTTCTGATGCCGTCAGGGAAATAGATGCTCCTCTTTTGAACTCTGCTTTGGTTTTGTGGAAGATTTAATCAAACACAGCACATTCTGAATCAGAGAATTTTGCCCCAAGGAATGACAATTTCAGGATGAATCTTTGTTCTGTCAGATATTTTCTTAACATGGTACTTAGAGACACTCAGCAACTGCTGTATCATATGAATAGGAAGAAACTTTTTTCAGTAATCAGGACCCAAACTCAGTATTTGCACTCAAAGGGAGATGTTACTAGGAATTTTTTTTTTTTTTATTTTTTTTTTTTTTTTGGCCTTTATAGTTGTGGAGTCCTGCTGTGTCCTTTGCTAAAGATTTTTAATCTTACCTGGTCACTTTTTAATCAAGACTACTTTAACATCATAATTATGTACTATATTTGCGAGGTAATTTGATACTGAAATACTATCTCTACTGGGAAAACCCAGGATATTTCACATATAATGCATAAGAAGATGGCAGTCAGCTTAAAATGGGAGTTTACAAAGATCAAGCATTCCTTACAATCAGCTTGCTGTAGCATGTTCTGTGAACCTTACTGCTTGCAAAATTGCCTTTGGCATCAGTGTACTCTTTGACAAGTTCAGTGTGTGACAGTGCCTTAAACCAGGATGTTTTCCTGGATATCCTTTGGCTTATGATCATCTTAAGCAGAACTATCTTGTACAGTAAGGTGCAATCACTTAGCAGAAGTGCTTGTCATGGATATTTAAAAAGAGCACAGAGCCCCCCAAACCCAGCAAGCTGCCATTGCCACCTCATCCAAACCTCAAATGCAACACTTATGCACAACCAAGGCTTCTCACTTTATGAAATACATGTGCTCCTACAGACCTGATGTAGAAATATGGAAGTGTAGATGATTTGGAAGGAGGACATTTGCTCTCCAGGGTGATTGCATCACCTGAGTCTACCCGGCAAGGAGCTGCATCTGAGCCCTGCCTTCATAAATAACACAGGCTAATGTCATGCCACAAAACATTATATTATCTAGAGGCTGAGGGCTGCTACCTGGTTTAGACTAAATTTGTTAAAATAAGAGCTTTAGGCAGTTTTCTATGAATGCAATTAAACACAAGGAGATCTACAAAGAGGAACAGAAAACAAGGAGAAATGTTGCCTTGTTGAGGAGTCTGATAAGTGAATTGTCCTAACACTATTTGACATTTCTATTTAAGCTGACAGCATATTCACTTGGGAAATGTCTTCAGATGAAAATAAAACAAGAATGATGTTTGTCACTCATTTCTTTTTATCTCCTTTTCTAATTTAGTGTCGTCAAACTTGACTCCATGTCAAGATCAGAAAACAACTGTTCCTGAGCAGTTTACAATATAAAATATTCTCTGTGTGTATCTTTGGTTTGATCTGCTGATCTTCCATCATAAACATGAATTAGATGAACAGTATCCAGAATGTAGAAGGAGGATGACAGACAGAACTGTGTTTACTCAAACTGGACTATATCCAATGAACCCTTATTTGGAATAAAACACTTTTGTCTCATCATATGAACAGTACATTTTGTTGGGAGTCACTTATTGGGAGTTATATTCTCTTCACTGAAAGCACTGGAGATTATTTTCGTTGCAGAGTTTTTGCATAAAGAGAGAAATTGAGAGAAGCACAGCACAAGTTTGTTTCTTGCAGTGTGATGGAGGTTTTAAAACTGCCTCCAAGGATATGGAATGATAATCTCCTCTTAACTTAATCAGTTTCCCATGGTTTTATTGCTTTTATGATCCTAGGTTTCTGCAGAGAGATGTAATTTTAGGATGAGAAACTTGTCCATCACCTGAGAGGTGATTTAGAATAAGAAATAAAATTAATGCTGCATGTAGTTTAGTCTTTTCTAAGCTACTAAATAAGACACAGGTCTAGCAGGCAGACACTGTTAGCAGTTTTGTTTTTAGAAAATTTCACCTGTAATGCCTTGTTTCTGAAAGCACAACAAAGATAGGAAGGGAAAAAAAGAGGGAAAAGGAAGAAAGAAAAAAGAGAGAAAGTCAACACAGATTCATAGAGAGAAGACAGCACTGTCTGACTACGCTGAATTTCCATTCTGCCACCATTCCTTTGACATACATGACATGAATGAACCTTAGCCTGCAATTGCAAATCGTGTTATTAATAACAGCAGCTACATTCTTGTTGAAGAGTCTTCTATTTTAACAGCTATCCAACTCATTTGAATAGCATTTTGACAGGAGAAGGATGCTACCACTTTATATTTTAATGAAGATATGGAGATGAAAAATGTAATGGTACTGTAAGCAAAAGGCATGATTCCCTGAGAGGAGTTTATAGAGTCCTTAGGGCCACTGTTGAACTATAAATAGAAAACTCCAATCGCTACATTGCCATAATTCATTCAGGTGTTTGCCTCTTTCCACAAAAAATGCCTATGCTTTTATCTCAGCCCACAAACATTACAGGATGAGCTAAACACACTTTCCTCATCCAGCAATAAAATTGAAAAACATATGCTTTTCCATTATAGAAGCACTATATTATGCTCACTACACCTCTTTGTGAAGTCTGTGATGGCATCTGGCTGATGTCTCGGTTATTTAGCATAAGCAATCACATTCTATCCATTATGCTAAAAGAATAATAATATCTTCTGGGCTATGAAATGACAGAAATTCATAGTTTCATAGACTTTGAACAGGTTTTTGCTGATTTAGCAATAAGAAGTTCCACCATTGAATACTCATTCAACTTTAAGGGAGCACTAAAAGAAAGAAAATGTAGATGTTTGTCTCCTTCCTTCCCTTCAGGAGAAAATTAAACTAGAATAGAAGTCAGAATAATTTCCTGTCAAAATAAATATGTAAGTATGGCCATGTGCACATTATTTCTTCATAGCAATAACTAAAATGTCTTTCATCCAAGACAGAAAAATATCTGCTTAATCTAGGGCTTCACAGAGGGACCAGCCTCTACAAAGGATGAGCCTGACTGCACCTTTTCATCTGGAGAAGGCTTTCTTTGAACACAAAATAGAAGAAATCTACTCAATGAACTCTATTCAAAATCACCGATTATAAATTAGAAGATGTCTTGTATTACATTTCAAGATGTCGTCTAATTTATTACCCCTGATTTTGCCTACATCTAATAATTCCCAGTGGCTCCAGGAGGCTTCTACTCCCAAAAACATTTAAGATTTGACCCCTCAGTTGTATTTAAAAAAAAAAAAAAATCAGGTTCTTGGTGCTGTAAGGAGTGGAATAGGAACTCTCTGAAGGGATCAGCTGTTGCTGATATGTAAAATGAAATTCAATAACCTCCATTAGAGTTCATTTATAGGTGCTTGATAACAGTTACTTTGTATTTAATGAGTGCTGGCTTCTTTTTAAACATTAATCAAAATCCAGTGAGTCACCATAGGTATGAAAATCATGTCAATTACCAGCTTTGAGGAGCTACATCCAACAAAAGTAGGTCTTTTGAGGTACACACCTTATCTTTCTGCCTACAACCCACAACATAAATAAGAACAACTATGTATTAATAAATGCAGGTCCTATATTTAAGGATTTTTTTAAAAAATTAAGTCACAGCTTGAGTTTGCAATATTAAAAACTGAAGGGCAATTAAACCATTTAGATGCAATTTTAATTCTGCTTACAGAAGCTGAGTAGCACAGCTGGAGCCATGTTTCTGTAATTCTACCACAGGATGGCTATAAGGTACTAAATAGAGAAAAGAAAAAAAACAAACACCCTGAATTTCTCAGACTATTACAGAACAGTACCTTCTCCTTCTTCCAAAAAGGCACTTAGACTTTTAAAACCAGTGACATGGCATCTCTAAAGGAAATTAATTTTATCAACATCATCAGTAGAGACATTCAGAACTCACAATTCCCATACTGTTAACAAAGTCAATATTTAAGAAAAGTTTCATTTCAAATTGGAAAGATAAATATTTCTGGATAGGGATGCTTTCTCAGAATGCCTATTGGGGAGGGAGAAAGAACTACACATGTTAGTCAGACTTGTAAAAATTAAGATAAAAGTAGAGACCCCAGTTATGAAATGCTATAAACAATAAATTCTGGCAGTTTGGCATTACAGCTCCTGTTAAACCCAAATTAGAAATATCAATATATAAATTAATAAAGCACATAAAGCATTCATCCTGTTAAGAAAATACACAGAAATAAACATTTATCAGGCTAATATCTTCTGTCCTTATGCAGCTGGCATGAAGATGACCTAAGGCTACAAAGCTGTCCTAAATTACATATAACCTAGTTCTGACTTATCTGGCATGTTTATACTGCCTCCTGATCCAGCACCACACAGGCAGCGTGTGCAGGACCCAGTCCCACGAGCTTCCACACAGCCCTGATTCCCAGGCACCTCAAGGTATTAGTGGGGCTGACAAAACCCTGCATCTCCCCAAACATCTCTCAGGTTCAGACCACCTCTGAGCAGAAGATGGGAGAAGTGATGAGGAAGGGTTTCTGTGAGGCAAAGTATGAGGAAGAAACCAGCCCCACTGGTTAGGTGATTACCAAAATGAACTGACTCAATCCTTTAAAACATGGTGTTTCAGCAAACAGCTTTCCCTGACCCGCTTCTTAACCCTCAGTGGTAGAAAAGGATTTTTTTGTTGTTGTTGGAAAAGCTCCTGACCAAACCTGAGAAGTCTTCAGGGAAGAGGTGATTTGGCTTTTCAATGAACTTTTTTTCATAACTCCTCTCTGACTGTCAGTTTAATTTATGTAATAAATCAAAAGGTTTAGGATGAAATGAACTCATGCAGAGAATTACTTAAAGGCTCATAGCAACATCATCAGTACTTTATAGAAAAGTCAAAAAATCAGCAAAACGTTAATTTTAAGTGTGTAGACAAATAATTATTTAAACCAATAATCAGAAGAGAATTCCACCTCCACAGAAACACATTAAAATCTTCAGGAGGCATAAAGTTCAGTCTTGAGCTACATAGCCTGCCAAATCTTACATTAACAAATGATCAAGCGCTAGCAGGGATGTCAAATATTTTATACCAGAGTGGTTAATGCCTTGAAAACACAGTGTTAAAACCTTTGAGTTAATATCCACCATTAAAGGAAAGAAGTGTAAAAGAAGTGATACGTTTTAAAAGCAGAAATTTTTGTACAGCTTCTCCATAATGTCATGACAAGGCCAAACCTCAAAGAAGATACAGGAACTCCCTGTTAAAGGTTAGAGTAATAAGCCCACAAAAGGAAAGGTATATGCAGATTAGTAGTAGTCTAGTCCTCTTTTCTGATTGAAAAAGATCCCCAGTATAATAATTTTTTTAAGTGTTAGAGGTTGCTATGTATTATAAACTGAAATTAATTTGCATCTCCCTTCTTAGAAACAAAAAACAATTGTTATATGGAAGTAGAATAAAAAAGAGATTTCATTAAAGTCCTCACAGGTTGGAATCTCACTGTATAAAAATTGATACAAAATCAAAATCTTTGTGTGCTATTGCAGATGGGCAAATGATCAGATATTCAGATCAGATATCAGTTATTCAGATAACTCTGGACAAAAAAGGTAAATGTTTTCAACAACACAAACAATTCACAGATAAAAGAAATGCCTCTACCACTCATATCCAAACAAACCTGAGAACAGGAAGGACAAAGCATATGGAGGATCACCATACTTAATAATTTAAAGATTATTTGAACACAAACAAAGCAGCATCTGTGAGCTCAGCTCAAGACAGTGACAGCGCATTTGGTGACCCTGGCAAACAATCAAGGACTCCTAAGGAATCTGAACAGACTCTGTTCAGTAGGTTATGATATGCTTTCACCAAACCCTCCTCTGTGAGAAAGCATTTTGTGAAGTCCATGTGGGATTTTTCAAATAGGTCAAATTTGATAAGGAATGTACAATTCAATGTCATTGACTTTTTCAGTTCCTTAAAACAGAAGCAAAAATGTGATGCTCAATAGGGAAAAAACAAAGCACTCCCCTCCCCCTCCCAAACAAATATGACTACTTCTTCCTTCTCAACCCTCCTGAAAATTCAGAGCCCCCTCCCTGTGTGAGCTGTTCACACTTGTAAGCATATACATAACCTTAGGTTAGCAGTTATCTAGGAATAACATTTAAAAAAACCGATTGGCTTGTGGAGGTAGAGCAATATATCAAAATATGTCAGACACAGATCTGCTGCTCATTGTCACTGAACATCATGATAAACTATTGGTGGTGAAATATAGAAACGTATCTGGATTCACCAAAATAATTTCAAGCTGTATTGCTCAGACAGAACAGCACATTAAAAACAGTGCAGAAGGAATAAATAGACTGTTGCACCTTCTGGATGAAGGAGTTCATGTGGCGTCTGAGAAAAGGTTGTACACGTGACTCCTCCCTCCAGCAATAAGGTTCATTATACAAAATTTCTCCTTGGCAAGGGTGACATGAAATTTTGCCATTCGCAATATTCATACCGCAGGAGACTCATGCCATTTCATTCAACCATCTGGCCACAGAACTTTGTTTTTCAGGGTATTATCCAGTCTGCTCAAATTTGGATATTGCATCATCTCAGTTTTACGTGTTTGGCTAGGGAAGGCAGTTTAGCTTGCCCAGCTTCTCTACAAGTCAATGGAGTCAGATACCTTTGAAGACTTGCAAAAGTATATGCGGTCTTCCTACCTTGCCTATTTTCCCTTTTTTCCTGACAATATATGGAATTCAGGCATTTCCAGATATCATGAATGCTGTCTGCTGAAATGATGTCTACGTCCTTTCACCTGAGATCACGGGAAACTAAAGGAAAATTTTGCACGGCTCCATTCACTCAGTCCACAGAGTGGTGGCACTTCACAGAACTGCATTGGCAATAAAAATGTGTGAAAGAAGTGAAGATCTGGATGCCAGGCTATCTGATCAGAGCTGAGGTCATGTCTCAGAAAAGTGGCCTAGTGGTTGCTAAACCAAGAACTGGGTCCAAATACCATGTCACTGTGTCCAGAACATTGAAGGGGAGCAAATGCTGGAAAAGCCCAAGTCCAAGTTATTAACTAAAACATTCAGTTGTGAGAAGACTTATTTATGCATTTCTCATTAAATCACATCCTTGTCATATTGCTGATAACCGGGGGCAGAAACTTAGAACCTGTCTCTTTCTGCCTTCCCAGCACTCTCCTCATATAAGAAGCCAGACAGACACATCACACAGTCTAATATTTGGAACTTCTTGCTTCTGGTACCTTTCTGCCTCGTCTTTGATTGCAATATACCTTTTGTCACTCAATTCCCCAGAAAGAAAGGCTCTTCTGTGCACTGACAAAATGTTAGTGCCTAGGGAACATTCAGACTACATGGGAGGCATCTAATGAATTTCAATGCCTCCTGGATTTAATAGCCTTACTAAGTAAGCAGGCTGGATCAGTGTTTAGGATTCAGCAGGGTTAAAGCATTCTAATCCTATTGTAGGCAAGATTTAGGTAGACTGGATCATAGCTTCTCTTTTTCATGTCCTTAAATTGAGAAGTAGCAACAAATACTCCAAGTTGCAGGAGGTAATATCCACAAGGTATTGTAAAAGTTACCAGAGACAAGTTTCACCAGAAGTCAAGTTTCTGACTTCATATGCATATGTATGTTTGCTTAAATTACCAGCAGTCAGCTGAAATCTGATGTAAACTCTATATAAAATAAGCTGACACGTTTTTAAGGGTTAAGAGGCTCCAGAGTTATCAAACATGAACAGCTTGCTCCCACTCAGCTAGTTATGCTACAGAGCACGTTTGCCATGGTTAGAAGCTTGTATATCAAAAGGATGAAAACAAATGAAAAATTCTCTCTATAAAGGCTAGATACTGGTTATCCTACTGCCTGAAACAGAACTCCTGACCAGTTAACATTTTATAGTGTTGGACAAGGCAATAAACCAGATCAATACATGAAGATTTATTGTTCTTTCAAAACTCTCTGTACTTATGCCTTGCTCACACACATTAAACCTAATAGTACTTTCTTTTACTAAGGTGTACTGGATTTTTTGTTTGACCACACCTTCCAAAACAGAAGACTCTCAAACACAAAATCAAGTGATAAACCTGCTAATATAAAAGCATCTACCGCTACAAAAGCCACTGAAGATTTGAGCTTGAATTTCTTTCAGTCTGTGAACCCACCCCATTTAAGACAAGAAGCATCATATGTTAAGTGGTCTGCACTTCTAAAAGATCACAAATGTAGTTTGCTGTATGGCTGTCATTCTCAACTGCAATATTGTACAGACTTAGTTACTCCTTTCAAAAAGAATATTTCTGAAACAATGGAGGTGCTCATGGAAGAGAAATGAGAACACTTTTTAGAAAAGAAAATAAACTTCTGTCCATGACTATAATTGGAAAATACTGTTACTGTCAGCTCAGTGAAAGAAACAGGAATGACACTAAAACAGAAGAGATGATTTGCTTCGCCTGCTGAACAGAGGGCTACATTGTCAGGACTTGAGAAACAGGTAAGGACCTATAACCTCAGTTCATGCCTCAATTTCTGCTATTGATTTAAAAACAAGAATTCAGGTCTTAGACTCTTCCTTTCTTCTCAGTGCAGATCAGGTTAAGTTAAGGAACAGTTTTCTAGAAGAGAGACTAAGATAAGCTCTTCCCAGTGTCTTATGCAGACTGGTGTTAAAGGCCTTCTCTTCCAATGGCAAAGGACATGGGCTGAAACTCTCCCAATAAGGAGAGGGATTTATGCCCAGATCCTGTTAACTACTGCTCTCAGTGGCAGATATTGCTGTCAGTGGTAACAAGGAAACATTATTTTGCAAAAAAAATAGTAAATTAAGCATAATTGCTTTGGAATGGACCATTTTTCAGTTCTTTTCAATTTCTATTTATTAAAGCAAAGGAGAATACAAATATACAAATATACAAAATAATTCAGGTAGAAGTGCAAAAACAGAAGTTAGAAATCATAAACATGAAGTGAAAGGGCACCCAGTGAAACAGAAAAAATAATATTGCTGTAATTTTTGGCAGCAGCATTGACTCCTAAATTTCCAGATTTAAGTCAAACTCCTATTAATCAGAAGGAAACTGAAAATGGTCTTCATCTTTGTCTTTCCTGGATTCTTACATCCTTTTTCTGACAAAAAAAACCCAAAACACCACCACCACCATTCTTACATCCTTTTTCTGACAAAAAAAACCCAAAACACCACCACCACCACCAACAAAAACCAACCAAAAAAAATGCTAGAGATTCTCACTGTAATTAGACTTTGTTAACATGGGGTCTGATGTAAAACAAATATGTCTATCTTCTTTTTTTTATTTTGTCAAGGACATCATAAGCACAACTTCTAGTCCATTTTAATAGCCAAATTCTTTTGAGCCTAAATTTTATGTCAATAGCTTCTCTGTACATGCAGCCAAACTATCATCACAACCATGGTTTATTTTGAAGTCAATTGGTCTGCTCATGACCAGTAGTTAAAAACAGCAAAAAAGCAAAAAGCCAACCAAACCTCACCCCACCAAAAAAACCCAGCGAAAAAAGTGCAAAGAATAGAAAGAGAAGGCTATGACCATTAGCAAGAATGCTTAGTTTTCAGGAGAATCTCATGGGAAAGTGGTTTTTCAGAAGCAGGCTGGAAAGATTACCCTGGGAAGACAAATGTCTATTCATGAAAGAAGCCCTTCTCTTTATTCCAGCCATCAAACACCTGAAACATATTTATAGCCAGCACATCACAAAGTAGATGAGAATGTAGTCAAATTCGCTTTTATCATTTAAGTATATGGTCTTGTTTGGCAATGTTATACTACTAATGTGAATTCAGATTTAAGTCAAAACTTTGGCTTGCTACATATCTCAGCCTATTCTGCTGCAGTATTCAAGTCTGACTGCCATCATGTCATTTTGATTTTCATTGCTATCCCTCAGACGAAAGAATAAAACTTTCCTATCTTACAAAGTTACCATTAATAAATTTAAATACTGAAATGTCACTGATGATAAGAATACAAAATATTTTTCTAAAATAGGAGATTAAGACAGCATTATTTTTAAACAGAATATTACATGCTACTTCTCATAAAAATCTCTGAACCAAATATAAATGCAAAAGAAACCAGATTTTGGCAAGGCTACAGGCACAATGAGAACCACAGGAGCATGTTTGATTCTACAGAGCTCCTCTCCATCCCTCTGTTGAAATGCTAATAATTTTAGCATCTTCACAAGACATTTCAAAGGTATCTACTCCATTACACACACTGTACTGCATTACCTTAGAGCCCCCAGAAAGGAAAAAGTCTATATGACCATACTGCTCATCTCTTTGTGGGATAGAATGGCTGTAATGTTATGGAAGCATGTCACAAATCCCACCTGGCTTTCTCCTCTGCTGGCTGGACTGTTCTTAATACGATCTTATAGTAGCTAGACCAAATCAAGGGACAATAAGATAAGAATATGAAACAGCCAGACATTCTGGTAATCTGAGGAAAGTTTTTCTCATCATGGAGGAATCTAAGCTATAAATATGAGATAATGGGAAGAAATCCCTATCACAGCACTTTTTTCTTCATTAAGAAAAAGCAAATAGCAGTGTGAGCTACAATTGCTGCACACTCTATAACTCTCCTTGCAGGAGCTGCTCCAGTACGTATCTTGAAAAAAAAAATTATGATGACTGAAATTGAAAGCTGAAAATCCCCCACTTAATCATGAGTTTGACTTTAAACAAATATCTTAAATGGGACTTAAAGTGCTTTTTAAAAACATTGCACTGATAAAAATAGAAAAAACATCATAATTAATTCTAAACTGAAAA
Source organism: Urocynchramus pylzowi (assembly GCA_013397555.1). NCBI lineage: Eukaryota > Metazoa > Chordata > Aves > Passeriformes > Fringillidae > Urocynchramus > Urocynchramus pylzowi. Next base: position 1,243,318 of record VZRH01008255.1, read on the forward strand.
TAAAGAAAATCTTCCTCTCCTACAGGAACAACTCTGCAAAACCAAGGTGATTACATTAAGTGCTCTGAGTTTGTATTACCATTTTTATTTTCTTCCTAACTATTTGGCCCAAGGTTCAAGTGTTGGTGTTAAAGAATTATATGCTGTACTGAACTCAGTGGATCATCAGAATATGTTGGGGGGAATACTGGACAGTGCTGCTCATAGAATCCATACAGCAGGTGAAAGAAAACAAAACCAAAAACCTAAGCCAATGTCTGCTGTGGATCATCTGAAATTTTAAGCACAGGGCAGCACAGTAAGACATTGATATAAATTAAAACCCAGGCTTAGTCACCTGGATGTTCACAGTCATCAAGTGACCTTCTTGCAGGTCTTCCTGGACTGACACTACTGACTGGGAAAGAACCCTGGAGGATCTCAGAGCACAGAGCCATGGACACACAGAGGCCACAAGAGAAACTGGCTCTGATGTAGGATCCTCACATTCAGCCTCCCCTAATGGGAATACCCACTGCTCCACACAGTAACCTCACAGAGTACCTCATAACAAAGAAAAATATAAATGCCTCCTCCCACTCCTGAGCATCCTGTGTCTCTGAGCAAGCTCTAGGAGTTATTGGAGAAAGGACTGCTAAGAGATCTCACAGCAGATTTGAATATTAAACAAGCAATTTTATTCTGCTTGGCCCTGCAGACTATGAAGAAAATTGTTGCATTACTGTGATTTGCCTCACATACACTGCTTCTCACTTGCTAAATACCTGTTTAACCTGCAGTTCAGGTTGTTGAAATAATTAATACATTGCTATATTAAACACAAATATTACAGCATTAGTAAAATAAACTAACAAACCTAAACTCCAGGACTGAAATGATCAGGGATGTTATTGCGTATAAATAAATGCCTCGGAGCTGTTATTGTGTGCTTTTTTTAATTGCAGAACTACCAAAAGAGCAGTTCCTGAGCTCCCCCTTTCTAATCCTGCATTTCAGTTTGGCAATGTCAGAAGAAAGGTTGCCTGTGCAAAATTAATCTAGTCCCTTTGGTTACACGCATTATGGTACAGGCTTGTAATTACACATTCATGCACTGCTTTTTCCCTCAGGACCACTGTTGTATTCAGTTAACAGGAAAGAATAGTGCTCTGCTAAAAATCAGCTGGACAAGCTTCAGTTTCTCTTTTGTTCCATCTTCCAGGGTTGATATGTGGTCCTGTGCCATTGTATTTTCTGCTTCCTGACCATCCTTGCTCCAGTAACAGTCAGCATTCTCACTCCCTTTTCAGCAGTGCTTTTCACTGTGATACTTAAATTATTCACATATATTAACTGATTTATTTTCTGGGCACTTCTCTGATTATGTATATAGTATTACAACTCCTCCTGTTCAGCACGTGAGGAACTGCCTGGAAATCCAGGTATAAGTTTCCACTCGCCTTGAGTGGGCATAAACCAAGAGTTAATGAATTCAGCTGAGCACCCAGAAAAAAGAACTGATGCAATCAGTGTCCATTTGTGGAGATCTGGTTTAAAAGATTTGTCTAGTGTTCTATAGAACTTATGGCAGGTATAGAATCCAGGTTCACAAAGGAAAATTTATCTGTCTTGATCCTGAAACTCTTTTTCTGAGCTGCCTTGTGCCATTCAGAAGCTTTCAAATTTCACAGAAGATTAAAAGGCATTTTACAGAAAAAAACCCAAGCTCTGTTACTGCACAGTCCAAATTCACCCCATTTCCCTCCCTCACTCTAAGAAATTTGGTAATGTGCTCATTGTTTGACTCCTTCTGCTCTATCTTTCTTACTCTTGATTCTCCTTGTAGTCTCCCCCACTACCACCACTTTTGATGGCAGAATAATTTTGTTCTAAACACAGTCCAAATCCTGTTGAAATTTTGGAAAGACAATCTACAGATACTATCTGTAGACACTATCTGATATTTATCTGTAGATAAATCTGTAGACACTAAGTTCCCAGAATAAGCAATTTCTGCTGGCCACTGTATAGCCTGGCACGTGCACAAATAAACGTATTTTAAATAAATTTAACAGAACTTTCATGTCATTTTAGTGAAAATTGGTATTTTTATTAAATAGCACACACATGGGGAAGGAGATTTTCTTACAGTATCATCCTTTATTGAAAGAATAGTTAAATCTGCAGGAGCTAGGGACTGTTTATGCATAAATTTCTTTGGGTATGAGGAAACCTTTTGTTGACCTGTGCATTTCTTCAGTCAGGGACATTCAGTCAGTTTTCTTATATAAATCATATCAGTTCATAATTTTCAAAGCATGAATAGTAATGAAGTTGCATTTATGATGCTTAATTTGATTTTTAATTTGGCCTCTGTGGGTCAGTGCCTCAGAAATACTGCTGCTGCTGATAGGCATCATCATGTGAAGAAATCTGCATTCAGGCCAGCTGTGTTTATGTATCATTCACACTGGTACCATACAATGAAGAAAATCACAAATTTGACTCTAATTGTGGCAGCTGTGTTCAGTGAAGTGTCCAAATTAGAAGCGACCTATAAAAGACTGTATTACTTGTAAAAGAAATGTGCTCTGGGGCATTTTCTACACAATGGAATATTTGGAAGCAAGCTTTCAAAACAAATAGGAGATTATATGTGAATAAAAATCATGAATGATGCATGTAACCATGAATGAACTTTCTGAATGTACCTCCATGCCCTTTGATAAAGAATATTTCTCAAAAGTCTCAAAACATTTGCATTTCAAGTTCCAGTAAAACTGATTGAAGCAGGCTCTGACAAAAAAAATCATAAAGAACAGTTTTAAGAGACAAGGGTAAGAATATTCTGCAAATATTAAAGCTACAGCTCTGCATACACTGAAAGTAAAAAATGTCACTTCTGCAGCATAGACTCTCAAGCCAAAAACCATTACCTCATCCAGAGATCTGAATCCAGGAATTCCAGCCAATTTGCTAGTCTACCTGGTGGTTTCGTCAGCTGTAGGCTGGATTTACTTATAAATTATATCTAAACTCTTCTGTTGTGCCACACAGATCTCACTGACTGAAGGACTTACTGAAAATGCTGTGCTGGAATTAATGACACGTGCCTTGTAAAAAAAAAAAAAAAACCAGCCAAGAATATTCACATAAATTTTTAGACATAATTGAAATTATTTTAGTTCACTTTTTATTCAAAACATTGGCTTCTGAAAAGTGCCACTGTTTTCTATACATTCAAGAAAATAGATTTATGGAAATTTTAGCATTCAGTATTTTTTCTATTTTGGTATAGTCTGCACCACAATAATAACCTGGCACTTGCTTCACTGAGTGCCTAAAATACTAACAGAATAAAATAAATTTAAAATAACTGAAGCCTCTCTCGACTTCCAAAAAAAAAAAAAAAAAGAAAAGTTTTAAAATTTCTGAGTGAATCAGACTCTGACAAGATTTGGAATATGCATGTCCTGGTTCTGGGTTACAGCAGATTTGTTGCAGAAAGATTTAAATAGAACATTCAATTTGTGGCTTAGTACTTCAGCACTCCGAGCATTTTTTGCTAACTCCCCAAAATACAACTGAATTCTCTATCTCCTAAACATAAATTCCACTCTTAAGTAGGTCATTAAGGTTAACTTTATGTAAAGCAACCCATAATATGAAGAAAGCAGTAAGACACTCCCACAGACTCAGAAAACATGGTCTAGATAAAATCCTCATAATGGCGCATTTTCTGCTTGAAAAAAGCTCTCCCAAAGAAGTCTTAAAATAGGGTTTGTCAAAATGAAATGGTTATCCAAAAAGACCTCTGTGTGGTTTCACCTGAAACCCATATCAGTCTTTTTCAATGGATGATGGAACAGAAGGGGCAAGAATTGCAGATATTCCAGAGGAAGGATGAAAACTCAGTGGTACTGGGAATTTATAGGAATAGCCTGAATTCGATTCTGTGTGATCCAAGATATGAAATCCAAGCATGCTTGGCAAAAAAATACCAAGTATATCAATAAATGAGTAACAGCTTGCTAGACAGTTGTGGGATCAGGAATGATAGCAGATTATGGACAAATAGGGACCAAGAGCATGATGATGTTGCACATATGTATCCAGAGGAAAACCTGATCTACTCAGTTAGTGCTGACACAGCTGGAATACCATGTCTGTTGTTGCCCAAAACATAGAGTAAGGCAGTGACAGGCACACTGGGGAGAATTCAGAAGACAGCACCTGAAATTGTTAGAAATGGTGTTTGGAAGCACAACGTTGCGAGCAAAAACTGGAAGACTTATGTTGGTTCAACATGGACTAAGGACAGAAATGGACTTGTAAATAGTGCACATATGAAGGCAGCTGTTCATGAGGAAAATAAGGACAGTGTTGTACTAAATTATCTAAGTCTGCTGCACTATTGATACATTAAGTGAATAAGTAATAATTCGATTGAGGGTACAGACCCACTATGATGGCTGCACTTCCAGCTATCTTATTTTTTTCCTAGACTAGTTAAAGATCCAAACATGTAAATATGGGACTCTGAAATACTGTTATGCAGCTCCTGGATGGAGTTATATAAAAAGGTTCCTGGAAGGTTTTCTTAGGTTAGGACTAACTCTCAGCATTCACAGCAGGAAGATGTAGGTGCTGAGTGTGGAGAGAGAGGCCCATAAATGAGCACTATATTCAGACACAGCTTGGGCTGTTGAAGGTAAAACATAAGATGTCTTATACAGAGGGTTCAACATATGGAGCATCATCACCTCAGGAAGGGCCCTCATTCTGGGGCAGGTGTTCATTGTGCCGTTATGCATATTACTGATGACTGCAGAACTCAAATCCTCCAGCAAAGGTGGCAGGATTCAGGGAAAATTGTCTTAAGTAAATTTCTTTACCCTTTCTGTTCAAGCCTGAGCAGGCTTCAGTCACATATTGTATGCTATGTAAGCTAACCTCTGCCTCACAGGAGAGGGCAAGACCATTTCACAGCTTCTGTTGAAGATCTTGAGGTACATTCTACAGCTGCATCTTCAGAGAGCAACCCATGGCTGCAGCCTCTCTTAAGGAAGGAGCCTGGCTGGGCCATGTTGCACTGATGACTTCTTGCATTCCAGTCTTACCTGCAGAGAATAAAAAGCTAATAGGACCTCCTGTACTTGAATAAGAGGCTGGACCTTTCATTCACATATTGACTTGCTTCTTTTAAAAAATCCTGATTACTTCTGAAGTTTGGTTCTTTTTCTCTTTGGGCAAATATACCATGAGAACAAAATTAATTTTCAGTGTGCCTCTCTGTTAGCAGCAAGAATGCCTTGCTTTTTTGGTGTACTGTGCTGTCTCAATGGGAAAATAGCTTGAGCAACAAGTGATAAAAATACAAGCAGTTTAAATCTAAGAAAAGGTACTTCTTTGAACTGAAAAATGGTCAAACCAGAAGATTTTTAAGAAATATATCTAAAGTTAACTTCTTTGTAAAGGTTGCAAAATGTATACAATACGCTTTCATGTTTGAAGGTTGTATTTTGCTGAAATACTGATTTCAGCTGCCTCATGCCCGAACAAAAGGCAGAGAAGTTTTTTTTTTCCATTTGCAGTGCTGCCATTAGAATATCAATTTCAGGAAAAAGAAAATAAGAACAGAAATAAAAAGCCTGTAATTTATAGGGAAACTCAGAAACTGATAGGCATACCTTTGACTTGCCGCTTTCAAATCTTCAGCTACTCATATTTTTCCAAACAGAACTAGATAGTTTGCTGGTTTAGTTATGTGTACAATTACAAGGCATTGTTGTGAATTTAGTCTCTGTTACTTTCACTGCATTTAATAGACTATACTTGTTCTTTATGCTGCAACATTATTTCAGACCTTCCTGGACTGAAATGTAATCTTCTTGGATGTTTTTTCCAGTGCTGTTGTAATCACACACCATTCAATCATTTGAGACTCTTATCTACTCCTCACTCTCTTCGGCACCTCTAATGGATGACCCTTGTTCCATGTTCGTTATCCCCCCTTCCCGACGAATGGCACCCAACAAGACACATTTCCATCTGCCTGGCAGTGGGTAATACAGAAGCAAAACAGACATTTGCATTGCATTCAGCTCACTCAATGCAGTTGACCCAGTGCAATCCTACCTGACATGTGTTCATTTGAGTGAGTTCAATTTGCAGCGTGCATCGAAATACGTTGTGAGACTTCCTGGCCTTTTTTCTTTTTTCCTACCAGGTTGTTGTAAAATTACAAGTAAAAGACACATTGTAAATAGAAAACCCATATACATGTACACAAAGGTAATAATTTTTACCTTTTTTTTCCTTTTAAGATGAACTAAAATATAGAAGCAGAGGAAGAAGAATTGTCTTTGCTTTCACATGAATGTAATTCAACATGCACGTTTCAATTGTAGTATGGCTAATGTTACTCATAGAAAAACCTAAGGCCAGGATTTTCTCTCATGTTAAATCTTGATGGTCCAGAAATAGACATTTGCTTATACAGTTTAAATCTTTGAAAGCGTATGTTAAGGGAAATATACGCAAAGGGCACATGAATTCTATCAAAGCAAATCAGCAAGTAAGAGATAAAGGGAGAAGAAAGGAAAGAGTGAAGAGAAAGGAAAAAAATACTTGCATTATTTAAATACTTATATTAGACTTAAAAAAATATATCATAGGCACCTCAGTTTATGTGGTCCAATAGTTTTAAAGCACAGGAGGCTAGTGTAGATGAAGGTATCAGGAAACTGAATAAAATCAGAGATGAAGTCTTTACATTGAATGGTGCCTGGAGCTATTAATTGGAGAATATTGCTAGTTGACTATAACTACTCTAGCAAATACTTTTCTTTCTTTTCTTCTTCCCTTTGGTAAGAAGGCAGAGAAAAATGAAGGACTGGTGATGAAGATGAATGGGGCTTCACCAGAAGCCTGAGAGAGTTATGAAAAGGAAAAATCACAATATCTGCGTTTTTTTGGGTTGTTAGTGAAAGCAGCTGAACTGAACAGCATTTCCCAAAGCTTGGGAGAAAAGACTAAGATTTACATAAAAGCAAAGGTGTGATTTGAAGCTTTTTTGCTTTTTACCATTTGTTTTCATCAAGCAGCTAAATAATGTTCTGTTTTGAATAAATTACATCTGAGTTGCTTTAATTTAGTTGCAGGTATGAAAACAAAAAGAAGCAAAGACAGCTGAGATGGTGTATGGAGGTAAAAGATGCATACATCAGAAGTGAAGGCCTTCAAAATCACATAAAAAATTATTTCATTCTTGTTTTACCTGAAGTGACTGAAGCACATCTAAAGTACAGTTAAAATACAGCCTTCTCAATGGCTGTAAGCAGCAACATTAATAAGAAAAAATGGAGTTTCCTCTGCATTTCCCATTGCCATTTAACACGTGATGGATGGATGGATGGATGGATGGATGGATGGATGGATGGATGGATGGATGGATGGATGGATGGATGGATGGCTTCTATTAACATCACAGGATAAATCCTACAGTTCACAGAACCTAGTCCACTGTTCAGAGGTCTCAATCACACACCATTGCTCCATAGCCCCTCCACTCAATAGCCAACATAGAAATGTAGTCTTGAGAAACCTGCATTAAGCATACAGGTTTCACAGGCAGTATGTAATACAAGGCAAAACTTCTCAGCACAGTAATTCAAAAACTCAACACATTTAAAGAATGAAGTGCCCAGAGCTCATTTACCAGAAACACTTATTGCAGAATTGTAGCTGATGCCCTATTTCTCTCCTAAGTAAAACTACCTGATTCAGTGCCACACCAACAATACTCTTGAGCACATGATGTGACTCTTGGGGATGGTGCTGTGCAGGGCTGGGAGCTGGAATTCATGATCCTTGTGGGTCCTTTCAACTCAGCTTATTCTGTGATTCTAAGATCAGGCCAGCAAAACCCAGAAAGCCTCATTCTCTGCTGAAGAACTACCTGCTTCCAAAATCCAACCCAATGCACTCTTCCTTTTCCCAATGAGGGAGTATTAAATTACATCTTAAACCACAGCTGAGACCAGTCTATAACGTAACATCTTCATGATTAGAATGACACTCACACATGGGAGACATCCAATTTTCCTCCTCCAGCATGAGGCATTTCAAAGCTAAGAGTGTGCTACAAATACCCAGTTAAATGGGGCTGAAAATCATCTTTTTCTTACTGAGGTGGAGACCACTGAATGAATCCACAGAAGAGAGTAAGGCCTCAAAGGCTGAGTCCTCCCAGCATGGCTCCTACTCAAAACATGAGTGCTATATAAAAGACAGGTACCATCATTACTTTCTCTGATGGGTCGATTTAAAAGAATGCATAGCCTATCTCCTCATGGGAAGGACCTGAATCCATTATTAATTAATTCAACAGTTATTCTAGTGTATTAATAATGTGTGGTGGAAGTACTACAAATGCCTTACCGTGCTGCATCCTTCAGCTGCTCTTTAAAACCTTTTGAAAAGTATTTTTCTCATAATCAGAGTCATTAAAATGCTCTTATCAGCAGAAGATCTGATGATGTTCACTCTCTGCAACTGGAAAAGCATTAGAAGCTGAAGTCTCTGAACACAGTTTTGAATGGTGCCAGTGTTAAAACTTGTCTTAAACTCTGTCAGTGCTCAGTGTGAAAAGAAACAATTTAAGAGTCAAATATTCCTATAACTCCTGTCAGTGCCTCAAAGTGATGTAGGTTAAAATGGTTTGTTCCTTCAGTGGTCTTCTTTTTGTAGAGGGAAGGCCAGGACTGAACAAAGAAGTGCAGGCTTGGGCAGGGGTAAGCTCCTGGGAGTTACTGCTGCAGTAACTCCCATTCCCAGTCATTGAAGTCAAGCACTGGTATCATAAAATCATAGTGAGCTGGAAGGGTCCAAAAAGTAATCTTGCCCACCCGCTAAATTGAATTTGTCAGCACAAACTGAATGTTCTTCCCTCTATCCTTGAAAAGATGGTTAAAAAAGAAAAAAAATTCTTATCATATACACTTCCAACACTCAAGAAATGTAATAATCAGGTCCTTTATGAGACACTTGATGGTCTCTCATCCATGTAAATCAATCTTCAATACTAAATAGCCTAACTTCCAAAAAGGCAGAGTGTTTTCAGACTTCTCTCATTCAGATTTGTGTTTACTGACATCTGCTGGCTGTTCTGACTCATATCTTCATTTGCCAGTGGAATGAGAGAGGTGAGTCCATTTGGCATTGCTGTAAGTCCAGCTACTTTGGTAGCATCAGCCACATAAGGGGAATCTGGCCCTTCCTGTCCCAATGTATAACACAGACAATCTGATTTGCATGTACTACTTCTAAAAATGATCCTTCTAAAAATATGGTTCATTAATAAGCTGCCTATAAAAACACCTCAGGTACAATGACACACTGTGGAGTACATTTGCCAAATTCATCTCTCCCTAAACACTTTTCTCCTTTGTGAAACCCAAGCAGAATCCAAGGAGAATCTTCCTTTAACCAGGCTACACACTCTTTTCAAAGAAACACTGCTTGCAGCATTCAGTCAATAGAATTATCTATTGGACCACAAGAATGTTTTAGATGATGCTCCTTTCACAGTGCATTTTGCAACAGATACAGAAAAAGATCATTCAGTATAATGAGATGATTCACTAACACCTATTAACTATTCAGGAAAGAATATCCCAGCTAGTAACCTCAAAAAAAAAAAAAAAAAAAAAAAAAA